>WUAM01000309.1:511311-523317 GCA_024336885.1 Actenoides hombroni
AGAGGAAGAGGGAAAGTGTTGATAGAGCTGGTGCTGTGAAGAGCATTTTTTTACAAAATATTTTATATTGCATGTGACATTTGCTTTATATCAACTCTGTAGCAGAGGGGCTTCTTAGTCTCCAGGTCATAACAAAGGGTAGTATTCTCAGAGAATTTATTTTCTGAGGTAAAATATATATAGTATATGAACGTGAGTGTTTTATGTATAATAAAACTATTAAAAAAAAAAAAAAAGTAATTGAAAATACAGAGGGGTTTTTAAGGCATACAGTTAGAACAAATGTCTGTGATAATTAGAACAAATGTCAATGTGATAATTAGTTGCTTTTGCTTAATTATTATTTGTATTAAGAAGAAGATACTGCTATTTAAGAAGTTGAGCAAGAAGCAAGGAAAGTGGCTATCACCTTTTACGTTGCAAAATGTGAAAACTGTGTTTATTCTCCATGTGTGCACATGATCATATAAATAGCAGCAGCAGTCCTGTGCAGGTCTGGAGAGCAAGAAAATAGAGTGGTCACAAATTTTGGCAACCCTTGCTTGCTATCTACCCTAGTTGTGTTGGCTGTCAGGTAATTTTTCACTTTTGAATGGGTAAAAAAGTGCAAACAACCAACCAAACAAAAAGGTGACTTTGAAAAGGAGAGAGTAGGAGAAGCCACTAACTAGAAGGAAGGAAGGAAGAACAAAAAGTAATCAAGAAATCTTCTTTTAGATGGCTTTCTTATTTCCTTTGGGAGGAAATCAGGCCAATCATGTCAATAACAGCTCCCTAATATTATCAATTAAATAACAGCTGTCTTGTATCTGTGTTATTTTTAATTACTTAGTTTTCAAAAATAGAGAAGAATGTTTTTGTCTCGTGAAAGAAAGGAAATGGTTATATTGGTGTATGCATTATATCAAGATTTCAAGAAATCCTGTTTTTTATATAATCTGCTCAACAAGACCTCATGCTTCTGGTCAAAAATGGCTCATTTTTTTGCATAGGGAAAAACTTCTTTCTGCCCATTTATTATATCTTTCTCTTTTATCTTGTGATTTTTGTTCCAATGAACAATTCAGTTGGGTGAATATACTTGTTATTTCAGGAAAATAATATGTCTATGTTGTTACTCAAAAGTATGTGTACGTATGTTTAAAATCTCTCCCTCAAATAAGGCAGAAGTAGGTAAGCAAGGTTTGCTGTTTGGTGTGGTAAGGTTATTTTAAAAATGCAAAATACCCAGATTTTTCTATTGAAATTGCTCAGTTATCAATTTGCTTGAATACTGTCATCCATTTATGTATTCCAGTGTGTTATTTTCAGAAGGCAAGATGTGATCTCGAAACAACAGTTCACAATTTGTGTACAGGCTGTACTTAGCTGTGTTCATGGCTTTCTGTTGAGAATATCAGGGAGAGAACTGAATGAACGTTGGCTGCTGCCTTGCTCTCTGCTTTTGGAAAACGAGGCCTGGAATCTTGACAACAAATTTGTGTGTATATGCACACACACGTATGGCATTTGAAGTATTTACTAAATAATTCTTTTCCCCATGTGCAAAATGATAAAGAGTTCTTTGCTGTTCTGAATAAGTACAAAATATTTCTTGGATCAATGAAATTAGTACTCATGGGGCTAACATTTGTTAGTTACTCTCACGTGTACTTAGGGCTTATGGGATGGGGAGAAAAGTAAGATTTCCTTTTCCCAGAGGCACAGAAGCAGGATTCAGAGTAGATTTTTACTACTATCTGTATTTGATAAGGAGAGAATTGGGAAAAGACCTAAGCAAATCATCCTAGAAACCTGCATTACCCCAATAAGTCTTGGTAGTTTTTCCTCCTCTCTGCCTGACTTTAGGTAGTGGGAGAATTGTCAGATCATGCAGATTATATGCTGTGATGCTCTCAGATGCATCCTGGTAACATCTGTCACGAATGTGTCCTTAAATCTCTTTCACACTTTATTAAGGCTCCAAACCACCATAATGTTTCAAAGATGGAAGATAGAGTTTACGTCTAAAAAAAAAAAAAGAAAAAAAAAAAACCAAACAAGAACCCCCTTTTATGGTCTCTGAGAAGCAGTTGTTCATAAGGTTATTTTCACAGTGTTCCTTCCATGGTGTACTTTTTCAGTTCAGATAGTGAGTAGAACATATGACACTTCATTCATGAAGAAGGTGATCCTTGTTACTTCTATGGACACAGCTTCAAAGATTCTAGCCATCACATAGAGGAGTATGTTTTTCTGTTTGTACAGTGAATTGGTATTGATTAATTTACTAGTTAGGTTTCCCTAATTTACTGGTCAGTTTTTGAAATCAATTAAAACTTACTGCTAGTAGTTGTGCAGTCATTCAGACTTCAGAATATCTGTTCTTTTACAGCCAACAGGATGGAGTCTGAGATATTTGTTTATTTTCTTCTAAAAGTTGGATGTAGCACAAGGGCTTCAACTGTTCTTTTGATAATTTCCCCCCACCACGTGAGCATTGTTACACTTCTAATACATTGCAGAGTTTTGGTTGACTCTTTCAAGCATAATGACATCATAGTGCACTTTTATATCCACTTTCACCAAGTCTTCTAAAGTTCACCACTGATACTATATTTCATGACCACTACATCCCCTTGCAGCATTTCAGGTGTACTGGATCTTCTAATAACAGATAAAAGTCACCAGTGTTGACTCTGACGTGTACCTCTAGCGTCCAGAAAAAATGCAGCGTATTTCATTACAGGAAATACTCTTTGTTGAGTGTCCCTTTGCCGCTTCCTTCAGAATTCAGTTGAAAATTTAGGAGCTCAGTTGTGAGCTTACAGTCCTGTTTTAGTGTTCTGTTTGCTAACTTTGTTACCTTTTGCTTACTATTGCAACTCACTCTTTAAACCTGTATTTTAAAAAAAACCCAACCATAAGGCCTGAGACTTTTAATTGCAGTTCATCTCTGCTGAAGCTCTGTAGAAGGGGAGGCATACTTCCCATCTTGGGTGGACACACAGTGATGTCATGTGCTGAAGAGGATGACAAGTTTTAACACTGTGCACAAACAGACTTTGTTTTTTTCCCCTCTTGTTTTATCAGTACATCAGGGCTGCTGTTTGCTGAGTTTGGGGACTGAAGGTGTTGAAATGTATTTGGTGTGGGTTTTGTTTGATTTCTTCTGATGGTGCTGTCTCTCATACCTATGCAGGCCTACACCACAAAAATGTGGATGTGTCTAGAATAAACTTTTCACTTCCTTCAATCCCCAGAACATGATACAGGCTGAGGGGGAGATGCTGTTTGGAGCCCTTCAGAACTGCCTCCACTGTGCTTGGGTTAAAAAAACACAACTGGGGCCTTAAAAAGCAGAGCACCTCCTTAAAGGCTGCCCTCATCCATAGGTCTGTGCAGCCATATGTTGTTTTGTTGTGGGTTTTTCATTATTTATTTTTCTCACAAAGGATTCTGTAACTTATATATGACTGTCTTCATCTGACCGTGTAATTGTATTAAAATACATAGGGATCAGTGTGCTTCTATGAGAGGAACACACCTTTTAGAAGAAGGTTTTGGTTTTGCTTTTTTTCTTGTTTAAAAAATAAAATAAAATTATGTGTACTGTTTAAATGGGATGTTTGGCCACCAAACGTAAATAGCAAGGCTAACTACTAATACATACAGTTTGCTTTTCTTAAGCTTGGTGCTGGTTTGATATCGTTTGCCTTTCTTTACCTGCAAGGGCTCGGTGTAAGAGAATCTAACTCTTAGGTCACCACAGAAGTTGTGTCACTGGAGGATTGAAGCTTTTTTTTCAGGAGTGTGTGGCACTTGACCCCAGAATTTTGCAAGTTCAGCCTCTTACGGAGGTTTGTTACTTCCTTTTGAATGCAGCAGCCCGTTTGCTTACTGGTGTTCAGCTAACTATAAGCAAATTTCGGCCCACCCTCTATTCTTCATTGTACGTGATTGGAAATTAATAGATACAGAGTCTCCAGCTGAGTGTCAGTTATTTAGTCCTCTAGTCACTCAGGCTGCTGATTTCAATAACTCGTTGATCTCTTGTGGTAGCACTTGTGTCAAACTTGAATTCTGCCACTGTGCATTTAAGCTTCAGGACAGATTTTTTAAGGAGGTAGATGTGGAATTTAGATATTACAAAAAAAGTACAGTTACTTTTTCTACCCATCTGAGATCTTCTGGAGCAGCGTTCATTATCTGTGTTCTTGAATAGAATCTCTAATGAGTCAGAAAATACTTTGCGTACTTCCTCAAGCCCTTAGAGTAGATTTCATTAGGCTTTGCTGATTGCTGTGTATCTAATGGGTTTTCTTGTTTATCTAATTTTTGTATTAGAGAGATATTTGTGATTTGACTGAGCCAAAACAGCTGAAATGCCTTTATCTGTGGAAATGTTAGTCAGATAAAGCACGCTGATCAGTGCATTGTGGTGAAACCTGCCCTGCCCTTAATTCACACAATTTAACACAACGTGAGTGAAAAGTTTGTCTGTACAGCTTGTCTACTTTACTGTGATTAATGCTGGTGTTACCATCTTTGAGCATAAACTAAATTAAATCAAATACTAGCGCTGGGTTAAAACAGATGCTCTTTCCATTCTTGCTCACAGTGGTAGTTAAATTAACAGTTGTGTTGAGCCAGAGATTCTGTTGACACTTGAAATAGTACTGAGAAATTAATCTTTTGAAATATATGAACTCTCTCTCAAACATTAAAATTGCATTATCATTGGAAAATGAGACCTTTGTAGTTAAATGTATATAAATACCTGCTTTATTAAATAAGGAAACGATATTAAAATTAAAAGCTAGAAATCAATGTTTTTAACACTTCTGATGATATGTCATATCAAGGCACTCCGTATTGTTAAAATTTTGTTTACCCCTGTGTGTAATTAAGTAAAAATTGCAATGAAATGCAAAGAGAATGAGGGGTGAGGAAGCTGAGGGTGTCATGTATGTGCATTACTCCCTTTTTATGGACTTGGGCAGCTTTCTAATTCACGAGTGAATAATTCAATCTCATTCTCTGAATCCCATTCTTTTCCTTTCTTTTGTAATGAACCCTTGTGTACACAAATAGATTTCACATCTCTGCTTCTGTCTGGTCTGAAGTTGGCAGTTTGCACCAGTGTTGACAGAGTTACATAGTCACAGGTGTCCTGTCGATTGCAGTAGAAGTTGAATGTTGGCATTCTTCTGACCATCTGGGCTTGAGACATCTTGAAAACCTATTGCAGTTATTTCCCAAATTTAATATGTGTCAAATTATTTTCCTAGGAGAATATTCTGGGGATGTAAGGTTTCTAGAGAAAGTCCTGTTAATCATCTTTTCATATTTGTGTGTCAAAAGAAGTAGTAAATTAGAGAAGTTGTTACTCTTGGAGTTGCCCAAACTGTATGCAAAATATTTGTCTATTCTTTCTCTCTTTTTTTGTTTCCTTAAAATACCTGATTGCTAAAAGAGCTGAAGCTCTTCTTAAATAGTTGTATCTGCTGGTTACACGAGGAGTCTGGTTACGCACAGACTCTTGATCAAAAAAACCCAAACCACAACTCTAGAAAACAGAAAAACAACAACCCCCCCAAAGTAGTTTCATGAGCAGAAGTGACTAATAAAGCTTGGTTTCCTGTTAATTGTGCCTTGTGGTTGATTGGAGTCCATGAGTTGAAGTTTTGTTGCCAGTACAGCATCTGTATGGGAAGATGTCTGCTCCCACCACTCCACCTGGTTCCCAAGATGCTACCCTTGGATTAAGAAGCAAGGGGATACTGTTGTAGGCTGTGTGGGCTGAGCAGTCTCTCTTGCCATCCACCCACTTTTGCAGAGCATGCAATAAGTGAATTGTCTTTGAGACATCTTTTGCTGGTTTGAGTCAGGTGATGGGTAGAAATTACAAGGAGACCTGGATGCAGACACGTGCTGTGACTGTGGGAGTGTTGCTTCTTTCACCTCTGTATCACTGTCCTGACAGCATGTCAAGTGTATTTATTTGTAAAGGGTTTTGTTGGTGGTGATTATGCTTAGTCAAAATTATTAATTTAAAAATAAATCCAGGTCTGTCTGAGAGGAACTGTAAATCCAGAGGATGAAAAAGTTTCTGAACACCATCTCTGTAAAAATTTTTTATGAGGACTGTATTCTGCCCTTCTGGTTTGTTTGCTTTTTATGGACTAGCTGTAAAAAATGTACACAATGGCTATTGTAAATACCAGCCTTCCGTTTGCTACTGTATGTAGAATTTTTAATTTATGTGGCATCATTATTTGGAAATGTAACAAGAAAGTAATCCCCAAAGACCTTATTGTATGAAAGAGTCCTTTCCATTTAGGCGGTTAGATAAGCAACCCATTTCCTCTGAATGAATATTGCTGAAGTTGCTTACAGTAGTTACTCTATCTGGACTGAATTCAGGTTTTCCAGGTGTGTGTTTCTTATTGTACAGATGTATTTTGAATGCACTTAGAGATAAACTGAGAATATTTAAACAATCAGTTGAATATTACGTTTTTATGATAAACAGAGAAGGATTTGGGTGGAAAGAAGTGTCAGTATAGAGTAGTAGCTGGCAGGGTACAGGTAGGTGTGAAGAGGTATGAATAGTGGTTGAGTTGAATCTAAGTTGTTGGGGGTAAATGCATTTTGAATTCTTGCATGTGTTGCTTATGAATACTAAATTTTCTCTTACGTTTGACGTAGTATAGGCCTAAGAATATTTAAACTGATTAGTGAAACTAATTCGAAAAAGAGCAACAAAGTAAGGTGGGGGTTTTTTTATCAGCAATGCTGTGAAGCCAAACTGAAACTCGTACAAATTTTTTGTGGTAAGTTCTGAGTAAATACAGCTTAACTAGCTAAAAATAAGTGTTAATGAGGGCAGGAGTTGCCACACCTTCCTAAGGGTTTGAGATCAGAAAAAAATAATGCTCAGAGTGTGGGAGAAAAGATTTTACAGTTCTCATGTTTTTATTAATGGTTACTAAGTTCTGTGTATTCTGTAAGTAGTCTAGGTTTGACCTAGGACTTGATCCATTTGTCAAGAAAGGTTCAGAGCAACAACTTCTCTTTAGCAATTTATGTTGATGTGTGCACTCATGACCCATACCTTCACATAGAAGACATTCCAAATACACATTTGAATGCTTCATTATGACTAATCTTGATTTTTAATAATTGCATCTTGGTGGTTTTCCTGTTGATAAGTGTTAAGAATTTGTGGATTCGTATTTCAGAAAGTTATGACTCTCTTTCACATTGCTGTTAATCTTGCACTAATTTAATACATTGCTCGAGAACATAGACTAAGGTCTGGAGGAAGAAGAGGTGTCATGACCAGGTGTTTGAACTGGGGACTCTTTCTGAACAGGAAAAGATGATTAAATGATTAACAAAATAAGTTTAGTCATAGAATGTAGAATATAGATTATCCATACTAAAAAGAAACATTTATGTTTGTTTATATTTTGCTGTGAACTTGCTCCTTTGCAATCTGTTGAACATTGTGACATTTGGACAAGTGAGCTATGAATTCACTTGCCCAGAAATCCTGTTTTCATGAAACAAACCTTCTATAAGCTAATTCTGAAGTGAGAAGTAATGAATTCCTAGCATTCGTTTTGCTTATGAGTTAATTATGCTTTAGATTTTCAAAATATTTTATTGCCTGTAACTGGAATCCATTTTTATTAGAGTACCATTCCTACTGAAGTCTTCCTATGAAGTATCTACATTGATAGTACTTCAAAATTATAAGCACTAACTTGAGTTTGTCTATGTTACCTGCCTCTGAAGTGTAGTTGCTTTATTGAGGTAACTGAAAACTGCTGTGTTTGTATCTAAATTAATGAATTTGCATTCTGTGCTCTCCTGAAAATGTGTCCAGCTTCCTTACTATCCCGTTACTTATCTCAAACTTGTTTCTGTGTGCTATGTCTTGCCATGGCTTTTCCTTTGAAGTTTGTAGTACACAAAACTTTTCAGATAAAACTTGGGTAAAAGCATTCAAAGAATTTTCAGAACTCAGTGAATATTTAATGCATTTAATATTACAGCTTGTGAAACTTCTTCTGTAGTGCATCAAATGTATATAAGAGCACCTCTCCTGTCCACATTTGGGGAAAAAAAGGTATAGAAAACTTTGGAAAAAGCCCCTCTAGAATTTGAAGATGAAGAACAGTTTGTGTTGATACTAATTCTCTTTCATTAGTTTACAGTTTGAAAGTGAAATACTCAATCCTTCATTTAGAGGAAGAATGTTAATTTCAGTTGATGCCTCTTTATCTTAAGCCGATAAATAAAACCAAAAACTGACATAGAAAAGTTGCCTTTTTATCAGTGTAGCAATAAGCAAATGCTTTAATCTGTGTTGCCTATAGGCTGGGTGCCTATCTATCGTAACAGGCATCCAGCAGTACAACTCTGTGTAACTACCGGGAGTAAAATTCAAAAAGACTCTTAGTTCAGGCTCAGCTCTGCAAATACATGTGTGTAAGAATTCACGGTTTTGATGACTCTCTTATTTCTCACTTGGCAACGATGAGGAAGCTGAATTAAATGGTGTGCTTACTAGCATGGAAGTCAGTTCAGATGTACTGCTTAGCAAATCCCTTCACTTAATTCATTAGGAGCCCTGAAGGCTTAATTTGAAAAAAATATGCCCTTAAAGGCTGGTCTGAAAACCTTTTTTTATGTTTAGGTAACACAAGCATAAGCGGCCCTAAAATCTGAAGGGAGAAAGTGAATAAAAAACAATTTAGAGTTTCTCATTGGTTTCATAAGGAATTTAATCCAACGTTTTGACCCATTTGATCTGAGTTCCAGAATTTTTCTTTACTGCATCCTTGGTGATACAAAGCAAAAAGGGCTGCAGTGCAAGGAGCTCTTATGCATGTGCAGATATATGTGGTTTATGTAGGAACTTAATGCTAATAGAAAATGTACACTATGTGGTAGTTACAGGTGTTGGGAAATACATTTGTCATCTTCAAAAATCAAGATTCTGTTGAAAGTCTGATTTATATCAATGGAGATTCTTGATATTTTTTAAAGTATTTATAGATTTTAGTGATTCAACTGCACTAAAGATTGAATGATTAAAATTGCCCTGAGGTGAAATGCAGTCAAAATAAAAATATCTTAATCAGCATTATTTTACAGTGATCACTTAATCAGGAAGAAAGTGAAGATGATTGTAGTTGAGAAATGGAGTTCCAGATCTGGCGCACAGTTAGGTACTTACAGCATTATGATATGGTCTTTATTCTCAAGTGGGCCAAATCAAGTTTATTATAGGCAATTTACATTCTAATGGCACTGAACTTTGTAATGATTAATTATTTCCTAATTTTAATTCCGTTAGTTTTAAGGTAACTCTTTAAGAAGGTAACTCTTTAAGAGTGCTGAAGTTCTAGGATCTGTGGAGAACTTTTAAGGAGTGCTGTTAAATTTTAAAAAAGGACTGCTTACTGTCAAATTCATACTTCCCTAAAATGTAGTGAAACTAAAAGAATTCTTGAAGCATAACTTAATGTCACATTTCTTAGATTTCCTATTCTTATCATTGTGTCAATGCGAATGAACAGGACAATAATGAAGATGTTCAGTTGCATTACCCAGTTTGATTACAGGGAGCAAGCTACTGAGTAAGTTGCAGTTCTTACAGCAGAAATAATACAGGGTGATGGCATTATAATTGGTTGAGGTATGTGCGGGGTGGGAGCTTAAGCTGTGGAGGTGGAAAAAGAAGTTCTGTGGACGTAGGAAGGGTGTTTTGTTTTGTTCTTTTGTGACTGGGAACTTGAAATTCGAGTAAAAAGCAGTGGTAGATACAGACTGCAGCAGTCTATCTTTGCTTTTCATTGCACTTCTAGTGGCTTAATGCTCAGAAGCAGCATTTGACTGCTGTATTAATGAAGTGCAATATGATGTATTTTCTTGGTTTTGCTGGTTTCAGAGTAACCTATAGGATATATCAGACCATGTAAACCTAATGCAAACAGTGTTTGAAAGTCACTTTTTACTTATTTGGATCAAAATGCTATTTTACAAATATCTCTAATGACAATGAGTAGTTACTTCTAAAGAAAATTAAAAATATGACTGGAAAATGTGTATTTTAACCTAGGCAAAATTGCTTCTCACGATACTGTTATGACTAAGATTTTTAATATTTCCCTTTGACATATGTCAAAGTAATTTTTAGTTTTATGAACTGTGAAGTTGATTTTAGTGTTTGGACTGCAATTTAATGTTAGGTATAGATCATGAATGTTGGACTTTGTATAACACCTTTCATTTCAAATATTGTCCATAAAAGCAGAATGAGGAGAGTGATTGTGTGCATTTGTACCGTATTGACTAGGTAGAGTTCTCCAATCCTGACTGGGTATTTGGAGATCTGTTGGAATACAACTATAAACGTGTCAATGAAACCTTCTGTATATGAAGTGCTTACGAGCAGGTTTGTGCCATGCTTTTAGAGAGGAAACAAGATCTATTGTTACACAGTATGTCAGTTCATGTGGTGGGAGCTCACCTGGGACATCGTGAGGAAGAACGTGCCTGCTGTTAGCACTCGACTGCATTACTGGCCTTCTGAGGCTTGTTGAGAAGTGTCTGCAGTGATGTGCAGTGAATCTGGGGGTAAAAGCATCATGCTGGAGGACTGAGAGACAGAACTCAAGTGATTCATGTGCTGTGTGAGACTTGGCAGGTGTGCATTTTGACAAGTCCTAAGTGTAAGTATATGCGAAGAAGACGTGGCTACACGGGCGAGTCATTTTCGAGGAGGAGAGTCTGCTTACTTCCTTTCTCAGGAGGTTTAGAGCATATCCTTGAACAAATGTAGAGATTAAAAGTGCTTTCAGTTCTACAGAGCTTTCACAGCTTTTATTCTTCAAAAATGAAAACAAATAATGTTAGTTGCTTGCATAAGATTTAATGAAACTCTCAATATCAGCAAAAAGTCAAATATCTGACTTCAGTTTATTTGCTTTATGTAGATGACTGTAGAAACAGTCTTGCCTTTCAATTAAAATTCTGAAGTAAAAAGAAGACGGGTTGATGTTGTGTAGCTCAAGTCCTTGTTTGTTAATCAGGATTTATTGAAAAGTAAAAGTATTCAAGACTAGTGGTGGTAAAAGGAGGAAGGAAATGCATCAGGGAGTTTGGGAAGGGTTGGTGGTAGGGCATCGTCACTGAAACTGGGACTTCAGAAGAGATACTCCAGCTAGGTAGATCAGAGTTGGAAAGGAAAAATAAGAAATTAGAGAACTGGAACAGAACTTTGCTCAGATGGTGGCTTCTGTGACTGGCAGGGCAGCAGGATAGGGACCTGGAGGTAAAGAGAGAGGTTAGAAATGAATAGTTGAGAAGGAAAGTGTTGGGATGAGGAGTTACAGCAGGGAAGAGGTAAAACTGGATCTTGTATTTGTGAGAGGCATGAGAAGGGAGTGGAGTGTAAGGCAGGCTGCAATATCGCATGGATGTTTGAGTATCCCTGTAAATCCTTCTTTCCCTAGTTTCAGAAATGGAACAGGAGACTCCTAAAGTACTGTGAAATACCTGGGAAGCTGCGTGGGGTGTTTCATTAGTGCTGGTCCACGCAGCGAGCAACAATTTTCAGCACTGGCCCTTGAGTCAGTGAGGATCATGTTCTAGATGCCTGTGTTCTGTGGACCAAACGTACTAGCTTGCTTCTGGTTAAACGCTTCTATATTATTACAGAATTTGTAGAGATGATTGATTTTTATTTTTTTCTAAATGAGAGGATTATTTGAATTCTAAATAAAATATATATTGAACAATTTTGTAATTAAGAATGCAAAACCAAAAATGCAGGACAAAGGAAATGCCAAAATTAATGATGCCCCCGCAACTACGTATTACAGGCTTCTGTTGTGGTCATGAAATACCTGTTCTTTACAGTGCTCTGTCTTGACATTCCCCCCCCTTCCCCCACCACCCCCCCCCCCCCCCCCCCCCCTCACCTCCCCCCCCCACCTCCCCCCCCGCGTG
>WUAM01000309.1:530028-546933 GCA_024336885.1 Actenoides hombroni
CAAGAACAACACTAATGTTCTTCTCCCCCCCCCCCCCCCCCCCCCCCTTATTTCTTTTTAACAAAAAAAAAAAAAGGCAAGCTTACTTCAAACTTTTTCTCACAGCAGTTTTGGCTTAGTTCTTGCTGGCCCTTATTGCTGGCTTTAAATTTCATTATATTATATTAGGTATACGGGTATATAAGCAAAACAGTCTGGTATTTTTAGGGCTCTGATCATGTCTATTTTACGTTACTGTTATTTTGTTGGGGGTGGGTGTTTGTTTTTTGTTTGTCTGCTTGTTTGTTTGGGTTTTTTTTTGTTTGGTTTGGTGTGTTGTTGTGGTGGTGTTTTTTAAATTATTGGTATTTCCCTTTGTTTCAGCCAAACCTTTTACGTCTAAAGTGAAACAGATGCGATTACATAAAGAAGATTTTGAAATCCTGAAGGTGATTGGTCGAGGAGCTTTCGGGGAGGTATGTACGTGAAGGAGGTGGAAAGAAGGGTTTGAATAATGCTCTTGCAAATCTGCAGCACTGAGGAGAGACTTTGTTTGGGCATAATGGATATTGTAGGCCCACCTAATGTTTGCTGCAATTACATTTTGATTTATACATTCTTTGACAGTTCCTTTTAAGTCTTTTATATTTTGGGAAGTCTTTAAAATTTTGAGAGAATGCAAGTTCATGTGGATTAAAAGATCAGGTTTCAACTGACTGATGATAAATCATTTGCTTGACTGTAATTCTTTCCAGTCAGCAGGTGGAGGCCAGTAGAGTTACTGATGATATAAAGATCTAGCCACTTCTAAGCATCCTAATAACTAAATAATCGGCAAGTAGTTTTCAGCAACTTAAATATTGATGTCGACATTCTAAGAACACAGAGAAATCTCTCTATTCCTGTCACGTCATTCCCTATTTTTAATGAATGTTTGAATATTTTTCCTGTACTTCTAAAGAGGTTAGCAAATGTTAGTTTCTTTTTCAGTTGTCATCTGCTGCCATTGAACTATACAATTTTTTTTTCTGCTTCTGATTAAGCTATCTCTTATTTGATATTATTGAACAAGGCTGCTGATCACTAGGTTTTACATCAGGTATGTCAGATTATATAGGTTGAGGAAACTTGAATAAATAAATGCCAGCTTTCTGCCCCTTAATATAAATTACATTAAGTGTGTGTGCTTTGTTCTTCATGTGGGACACTACGTATGTAGAAAGAGCAAAGTAATGTATGACAGCGCCTTGAATTTTTGGTAGCCAAATATACTACAGATGGGCAGAGTATGTAAAGCTTCTGCAGAAGATACTATGGCCTTCTTGAAAATACATGTGAACTGAAACCCGAAATACAATAAAGGTTTTCTGAGCAATGTCCTCATTGCATTTTGAAGTGGAAATGTGGGGTTGTTTTTAGCTCTCTTTGGTATGACAGAATATCTGGAGGTTCTCTGTCATGTGACAGAGAAGAGCTGGTTTCACATTCACTTACATGTTTGCACTGTGTGAAAATTAGTCTTTACTAGTCTGTGGTTATGGAAGAACAGACTTCTATAGGTAGTATGTAAGGAACAGGAGGTTTTTACTGTCGTGTATGTCACTACATACTCAGATGATGCCTACATGCAAATATCCTCATTGGGCAACTGTAAAAATAATAGTAAAAGAGTAGTATTTATTTATTATCACTTTCGGTTGGCTTTGCTCCATCTGGATTAATGCTTCTTTATAAAGGAGACTGAAGGCTGAAGTAACTCATGGATACTTTATCTTTAGTCTGAAGCTCTGGCACAAAGAGAATGTTGCATTCTCCATTTTGATGTAAATGCTTCTGCTTAAATCATTAGCTTTTCTCAGTGCTGCCACAGTAGTTGCAGCTGAGTTCATATACAGATTGTGTAAGATGTAAGAAAAATTATTGATGTGTGTGTTTTTAAGAGAAGTAATTTTTCTCTGCTAAATCAGCATCAAACTCCACAGAACTAAACCACAAAAAAGCCCTGTAGTTCTTTCTCAGGAAACTTCTTTGTGGTGAATCATCCCATGGATAGTGAGAGTGTAACTTTCCCTAACCTCTTCTAGGGACAGTCTGTGTAATTGGTTAGTTCTTCTCTTTTAGGAACAGTGTTCCTTTCTAATTCCTTGTCTGAGATAGACAGCATGACTCTACTTATCCTTCAAAATCTTCAGTAAGGGAAAAACTGAAGTTTTCTCAGTGAAGGTATTTGATTTTGTATGTTCTTAAAGTAGGACTTACCAAATATTTGCAAGGATATATGTTAAATTTTCTTACTAACTTAAAGAAGACAAGTTTCAAGTTCTACACAGACATTTGTCTAAGAAAGCAAGTACTGTATCAAACTACTAATTTTTCTTTAAAATGAGCAGTAAATATCTGAGCAAGGTTGGACAAAGCACCACCAAATTTTGCTGCTACTTAAGCCACCAAAAACTATATTAATATTAAATTGCAAAATACTTTTATGATTCAGGACACTACAGTAGTTTGCTGAGACAGATGAAAAAATCTGGAAGAAGGTATTTTCTTTCCAGCAAACCATAATGAGACCAAGGTTGCTCTAGGTTACTGGGAGGAGTAATTTTTGTCTCCTGAAACAACATTATTCTGAAATTCTGTAAACTACAAAGTTAGTGCAAGTTTTCTTTGGCACAGCCTCAGACTTGTCCTTATTTTGATTTTATGCTACTCAATTTCTTCGTTTTGCATAGTCAAGAAATAGTTCCCTTTTTGGTTTTTTTGTAGACTAAAAGTAGTTTAAACTCGTTACTGTTTATAACAGTTCATTATTCCTGGTTTTCATTTTCCCTCGCCCTGCTTGCTGCCAGCCTGAGAATGCTTCCGTTTCGTCAAGTTAATGACATTGCCCCTTCCCTCTGCATGCTACATTTACTTCCATAAGATTTTATGTAAGACAATGCTGTCTTTAGAAAGCACAGATGTTTTGCTTGGAGGGCGAGGAGGATTATCCTGGTAAAATTAATAATGTGGGCATCAAGCGTTTCATTGTGCTGGCTTCAGGCAGCGGTGTTTCTGAGCGGTACGAAAAAGCGCAGGCTTGTTGAAGGTTCTGGCCAATACCAAAATTTGCCGTTCGTTTTGTTATCGCTTAAAAGAAAAACAAAGTTCAGTGCAAGCAAATATGGTATCAGTATGTTGGTGATGTTTTGAAGATGATCAGTCTCATAGCTCTGAAAGCGAGGGTACTTCTCCTCAACTTTTGGTATCCAGTTATGAAGGGTGACATTCCCTCTTCCTGTTTCTGTGTGGTTCCCTACTCTTGATGAACAAGGGAACCAGTGCAGAGTTTATGGTGGTTTTATATGTGTGGTTGGTTTGTTTTTGTTTGTTTGTTTATAATTTGTTTATTTTTAGAATATTTTTATTTGTTTATATTTTCATTTGAATTTCTATAGCTTCTTTTTTAGCTCTTTTTTTCTTTTTCTCCCCCCCCCTTGTATAATAAGGCTGTTACTTTTTAAGCAATGGAACTGTGCAGACATGTACTGTAGACACAAGTAGCCATATTTGGGGCAGAAGGTGTCTGACAGCATGCCAGACTGTACTGCTGTTTGTGGGAAATATGGAAAACTGTTGGAAGAATGTGGAAAAAACCCTATCTGACTAAACCAAGATGTTTACATCAGCACATACCAACCATTTTTTGTTCGGCTACTCACAGGAAAATACTAATTCAAAAAAACCCCCAACTTCTGAGAGTCCAATTTTAAGAAATTCCAGTAGCAAGACACTTCAGGATAGCTAGGCAGGAATGATTACCCTTTCTTCTGTCTTGATATCTTTACAGGGGAAGGGAAGGAAGAAGATCAAAACAGCACTCTGTGTGTATTTGGGCCTGTGTGTACGTAGTATGTTCTGCTGTGTGTGCATGTAAACACTGCCTGGGTCTGTAATTATGTTTCAGAATTTTTTGGTACAAGTAGAAACTGCACCAGACAGCTCGTTGCTGAAGTGTCAGGTTTTTCTTTCACAGTCCTGAAATAAGCATTTTAGAATTTACTTTCATAAAGTGCTGAGGCACCCCCAAAAAGATGCTGTGATTGCAGAAAAAGGATGATGTCTGCAGTCTTCTTTTGTGTGTGTCTGTGTGGTAGTTATTGATACAGATGTAACATTAATGGCTTTCACAGACTAAACCACTGCTTCTGACTGGTTGTAAACACAGCTGGTAAGCTTGAGTCTATTTTTGTTCTTTAGTCACTCTTCAATACTATTACACATTCCCAGAAGGTACGCACACCCTTGATCTTCTTGTGAAGCCCGGTGCTCCAGATCTTAACCAAAGGCAGTGCTGCAGCTATTTCAGTTTTGTCCACGTGAGTGCTGTAGAGGAGACTAAAGATTTAGGGATCTGTGCAATTAGTGTGTGTCTTTCAGTGGCCAATTGCAGAGTAACACGGCCTTTCACTGAGCTTGCTACGGGCAAGAAATGAAATCCTGAAGTTGGACTTGAAATGCATGTGTGATCTTATGCCTCTGGCTGCCCCTATACTACAAAGGTTAATGGTGGGGAAAAACTTATTTTTCACACTGGGCAGCAGCAGTCTAGTCAGCCCTAGGGACAACCTTTTAATCTTTCCCTACAACAGCTGCAAAACCCTTGAAAGTCTTCAGGGCAGACTTACACTGTAGCTTCATACCACAGACTGCATCATGCAGAGGTGTCCCTGTCATCCAGGATATGATACAGTTTGAAAGCTGACTGGTTTCAAAGTTAAGGCTTTCTCCTCCTGCCATATCTCATTAGAAATCAATACAGTTGTGGCTTATCAGTGTTTCAAGCTAGTTTTAGCTAGTAACGTAAAAGGAGACTCAAGGCTCAAATCCACATTGTGAGTTATGTATCACAGCAGAGGATTCATCTTTGCCTCCTAAAGAAGATTGTGATGTTCGGTCTTGTGGTACTATTCACAGGAGAGCAGAGATTCTTTATGAATTAAAATTAGGTTATAGTCTAAAGTAATAACCTACTTTTGCATTTCAAATCTGAAAGTACCTTGAAGGATCCCCAGTTTGGACTTGATCCTCAGTTTTTCTGCCCGAAGTAACCTTTAAAAATTTCAGTTCATAAACTTGTTTAAATAAGTAAATGTAGTACCTTTCTATCTTCTCTCCATTTTTTAACCTCCCCTCAACTCCCACCCCACTGTGACCCCAGAAGGCAGCAGTGTCAAGAGCAGGACTGATAAATATGTTGCTGCACATATGGGAAGTGACATCTGCTACATCTATGAATCCGTAGCTGAGTAAGAGGTACATTTTCAGATATGCTTTAGTTTAGACATCTGAGTATTGCAGTCCTTCAGCATGTGTTTTTGCCATGTTCCTGAGGCTGCTGCAGCTGATGACACATTTGAAGATGTTTGAAAGAGGTTTGTGTGACACCTTCTCCAAACTGTCTGATCCTGTATTTTCTTTTCTGTTCTCCTGTCTTCACACATAGCTTGTTTACTGATTATGAAAGAGGTGGAAGGAATGTAGGATTTGACCTTAGTATTTTTTTTTCACTGGCCTGCAGGATGCAGATGATGATAATCTGTGTGACATCATGTTGGTTTGGAACCAGATGCACACAGAAATAAACTTTTATCTGCTTAAGCCTAACGATTTGTTTAAAAGGGAAGAGGCAGAATGGTTTAGTTCGAGAGTGGTTGTTAAAATGTGTTGATTGTTGAACTTTTCTGTAGTTGGGATGGTAGTATAGTGGTCTGGTTTAGATCTGATCAGCACATCTGAGTCTGTGGCAGATTCATGGCCATTTTGGGTCAGATGCTGAGCTTTCCATACTTATGGAAGCCTGAACTGTGAAAATATGTTTGTGTAAACTTCTTCCCTCCCTCTTTCCTAAAAATGTTATATTATAGCTTTTATTATAGCTAAACAAAACTATAATGTTCTTAGAAAAGACTGTGTAAGTTGGCTTTATTAATTTATTATTATGTAGTTCAGTGGTATCTAATGTTTCAGAAGCAGTGAGAAGGAGACGGGGCTTGTGTTTCCTAAGTTTTACTTCTCTAGAAAATGTGAATTTCGCTGTTTACCTGTCGCTGGTAACAGATAAAGAGCTTATTGAACTTCAGGTGGAAAAACATGAAGTAATACTTTAGTTTATCTTTGAAGAAAGTCTAGGGCATTATTTGAAATGAGAGTGCAAGTTGTTTTGTGGTAAACCTACAATCTAATTTGCATCTAAAACCTAAAGGACATTGTTTATTTTGTTTTGGAAACTACTGCGTTGTTGTCTTTTCTTGGCAGTTGTGTAATTTCAATTATTGTGCAAGGCTGAAGTCCGGGAACATAAAGCATACAGCCAGTGATAGCTTCATGATAGTATGATAGAGCAAGAAGTGTGATGGTGAGCAATACCACTGTTCATCTGCAGCCACCTAGAAAAAAATGATACATAATGAAAGTGTGATACGTAATGAAAGCTTAAAGTAGACTTGGAACTTTTGTGGAATAAATGGCCTGCACTGTCATGATGTTGCTTGTTCTCTGATGGCAATGCTATGGTATTGTGTGGATAGTAAAGGTAAGTGGCCAGAACACTGAAGAAAAAGCTTCAAAATGGCAAGGTTTCATAAAAAAATGAAAACAGTATTCATTTCCATGTTCTAACTTATTTGCCTTTCCTTTATCTTTTCCAGGTTGCTGTAGTAAAACTGAAGAATGCGGATAAGGTTTTTGCCATGAAGATACTTAATAAGTGGGAGATGCTAAAGAGAGCTGAAGTAAGATTACTGTGATGTTTTCTATAATCTATTTCTATAATCATTTCTATAAACCTTCTACTCTGTTGAATTTTTATTTGTCTTTCCACAAGACTCTGTGTATAGTACATCTCTGCTTACTGACAATCTGAAGATTAATATTAAAATAAGCTTAAAGCAGTTCATCAGAATGGTTAAAATGGCATGGGATCTTAACTTAGATGGGACTGGATGTTTTAGACATTATACCTTTTCTGTAACTGCCCAAGAGCTGCCGACTGTACAAGAAGTATTTTAATGCATTTATTCCAGTTAGGAATGTAGTCTTTAGTAAGTATTTTCCATGATGAAAGTTAATTACCGAGATATAAAATGGTAATTACTGAACTATAGCTCACCAAGCCAATTAGTTTATCAGTAGTTAGAACCTAGCTAAGGTCCAATTTATAGACTGAGAAGATCAAGAAAGATAAAGTTTTAAAATTAATTTGAGTGCATGTTTCGTAAAAATGTCCATCTGGAAAAATTTGTGATGAAATTTCCTTGTTAAAGCTTGAATCCATTCTGTATTATGAAAAATGTGACACAGCTCTTTCACCAACCTTGCTTTGCCTTAGCTTCCTACTGTCATTATACAACCCCCTCTTCTGAAAATCCTTGAAATGTTTTCCTGGATTATCATGAAGAAACTTGCAAAAAGCAGTCTATACCTGAAGTCTTGACTTTCTAGTTTTAAACAGGACATGTATCTAACTCTTTAAATTCCTTTGTAATTCCTCATCTATGCATAATAAAAATAAACTGCCTAAGAAATAGATTCATAAAAATATAACTCAGTGTCTCACACATACAGAGTTTCTTTGGCCATTGGATTTTCCTTAGTTTGGACAGTACAGGCACTATCATGGTGGCTCTTTCAACTTGTCTGATAGAATTACCTCTAACCTCATTTTTTATTTGAGACTCCTACTTTGCCACTCTCAGACTGCCTTACTTGTCAGTTGCTTCCAAGCTTATTCTGATTTCTGCATTTATGTTTTAATTATATCTTCTTAGGAAATGAGATAAATGGGAAACCATCACACTTTAAAAACAAAAAAATTAAAAAAATTGTATCCAGGCAAATTAAAGCCAGTTTCTGATGTGTGCACATCCTGTCTCTCTTAATGAAAATGTTATCACCTTAAGAAGTATAAATGGCATGCAAATTGTGGTTAGACTTACACAGTGTGTTTCCTCTTTATCCAAAAATTATTCAGATACTGAGCAATCTGGCATTAGCCTCGATACAAGAGGTATTTCTCCCCAAGACAGATGTCATTATTCTAAGTTTTATTATTTCAGTGAAACAGAAAAGACCAGAAATAAAGTTCCACTCTATTTTTAAATGTACCCTTTTTAAAGTCAGTATAAAAGCTATTTCTTTCCATTAAAATACGTTTATAAATAGGTTTCAAAGATTTTTTTTTCTTTATGCAAGGTATTAAAAATACTCTTCCCATGGGTCCAGCTGAATTTTTGAAAGTCTGAACCACTAGCCTAAAAAGAATTACAGCTATGTTTTTCCATGTATTTGTAACCCATGGGTATACAGTGGAAAGAGAACCATCTGGCGTGAAAATGCATTATGAAGCATGACCTTCAGCAACTGTAACCTGTCATTTTTCAGCGTTGATGAATGCATCTCACTCACTACTCCTGCTAGGGAAAATGACCCACTTGACTCTTGTTAGCAACGTGCTGCGCTGACACTGAACTACACAGGAAAATCATACAGGCCAGAAACGCCAGACAAACATGTAGATAGCTGCATATGTAAATGGCACAAATGAGTTGTTTGCATGTGGAAAGTGGGAGTCGTTTGTGAAAGCGGAAAGGGAGTCTGCACTCAAGAGGCTTGCGAGTGCCAGATTAAGGTTGATGACTGCAAGCTCTCAGAGTAATTGTATGCAAAAACTTTGTTACAATAGAATTACACAGGTCGCAAGGTCAGTGTTCTCTTTTGTATTATAAAAAGCATAAGTTTACCAAATGCTTGCTGCTGTTGAAAACTCAAGAGATGTGACGTAGAACTGGGGACATTACTGATACAAGGAGTACCTGAAAGTGTGTGACAGCTTGCTGTTACACGCCCAGACCTGTTATCCTGAGTGTTGACAATCACTTACAGTTACACGTGTGCTACGGTGCTGCCAGATGAGGCTCAGGAGAGACCAGGACAAATGAAATATTATGAAATATTATGCAGCATGGAAGCAATCGGCACTCCTAGAAGGGGCTAACTCTGAGCTGTAAGGACATGAGCACCAAATAGCCAAGCAGCCTGAATTCTTTGCTGGTTGAAGGCCAGCAAATAACACTATAGATAAAACCAAAGCAAAAACTAGGCTTTGCTGTGGCAGAGAGTTGGATCAGATGACCTTTGGAGGTCTCTGCCAGCAATTCAAGGAGACTGTTCCTAAGGAGGAAGAAGTGTAATGTTGAAATAATGAAATGCACAAACTTAATTGAGCTATGTTACAGTAATTACAAGAACTACTGCTACAATTTTTACTGTTTTTTCCATGAGTTGCTGCAAAGCCCATGAACCACTGAGACTCTAGTTGTTACTGTCTCAGCTGTGATCTACTGTGGTAATAGCTGTTGCTGTCAGCTCTAGGCACGCTGCCCGGAGGTGGGTGTCTGGAGTGCCCAAGGAATGCATGATCAGTTGTTATATCATGGCAAAAACAAGTGGAATTATATAAACTCTTCAGTAACTAATCCTGTGAATTGTGTCATAACAAGTAGAGAAACGATGTGCCATGTATCCTTGTGAAAACAAGAGTTCATAGTGTATTTCTCTGAAATGTGTCAAGAGTTCACAAACAAACAAGGAAAAAAAGTCAAGCTGAAGCATTGAACAGCTTTTCTCCCTTCTGAAGATCATCCTTTCTCCTTCTCCTGCCCCCAGGTCAATTTTCCCCATAATAAACTTTGAGGGTATTGAAGTATATTTTGTTATTTTCTCAAATTTCACTGATTTATCTTATGTATTATGATTTGATTCAAGTATACTATCTTTCTTTTTCCTGGTCTGCATTATTTTTACTCACTGTATTCAAAACAAGACTTGGTATGGTTTATTTGCTTGGAGGAGGGAGTTATTTTCTGTTCTGTTTTTGCTACATATATTCCTGTGCATAGCTTAGTCTAGAATGATATTTTGCTTTTCATTCTTCACTCTCCAAATTTCACAGCCAACAATAACCCTGTCAAAGTCCTGGTATTTGCCTATTGTTTTTGGAAATTGAGTTTAAAAAACTAAAAAGAAAAGGCTTGGATTTCCTTTAAATTTAACTGCCTTCTAAGGTGGAAGAGACAGAGCATGGTTCAAATCAATGAAATATCTTTGTGAAGTAGCAGAGTGTGCTGGAAGAGATTATGGTCTATGTTTTCCTCTTAATTCTATCTGCCTTCTGAATAGAGCCCATACACTGTTAATCTTTTTATGAATAAAATTTTCTGTTGGCTTTGCTATTTGGTAACTTTTGTTTTCTTGTGATACTTCAGAACTCAATCCCTTCCAACTGTTGTATTTCTTCGCTATAGTTTCTTTTTGGTTTCTCATCTGTTTCGTTTTTTTCCTGTTAACTCTGCAAAGCTGCTTTTGCTGAGGTACTTTATTTACTTCTTGGGGCAGGTTGCAGGGCCTCTATTGAATTAACTGCCTTGCTGCTTTCCAGATAAGTTATTTTCTTCACGTTTTATTTTCTTTTGTTTCATAGAAAGCTGTTTTGTTGTATCGTCCTTCTTCTCTGAGGTATTCCGTAGCATTTCTTGGCAGTCGTTCTTCCTCCTCTGTTCCACTTGTTACGAATGCACCTTTTGCACCCTGTGTTTCTTTCCAGTAGATTGAGGGGGGGATCCTCCTAGATATCTTATCAATGGCTTATATCTGGCAAGAGCAATATTCAATTCTGTCCTACTTTTCCTGAGCAAAAAGTGTGGAGAAAACCCCAACGGGTTACCGATTATCACGTGACAAAGACATGGAAGTTATTGGCAGCTACTTTCAAATGAAAAGAGGAAACTTGCTTATGTGAAAATTCAAGTATAAACTAGGCTAACTGCACGGTGAGATAAAACAGTGACACAAGACCCCAGATTTCAGTTCTTTAACTCCTGTTGCGGTTATGGTTACATAATGCCATCATTGATTGTTTGCTACAATCTTATATTACTATTCTGTCATTATTGATACTTGATTTCAATATCTATAGATATAAAAAAGATAAGGTTTTTGCATTGTAATTTTTAGACAAAGGGAAGCAGAAACTTATTTCTTCCTTTGTGTCACTTAACAATATAGAGAATACAACTATTTAAATTTGAAGAAGGTGGACTTTTCTGACACCTCATTTTTCCACAGATTTTGGCGTGTTTAGCGTGTGTAGTAAATGACTTTTTAACTGACAGTTGCAATTTTTTTTTCCCCGAAATATAATGTTAAAACAGTCAATTTGCAAAATGTGTTTCTTTACTTATTTTTCTTAAAGCCTATAATTATTTTTCTCCCCTTCAGACAGCCTGTTTTCGAGAAGAGAGAGATGTGTTAGTGAATGGAGATAACCAGTGGATCACAACATTACATTATGCGTTCCAGGATGAAAACTATTTAGTGAGTGTCATTTTTATGTATATGTGGATGGAAATGCAGATTTTTAGTTGTGGTTTGAGATAGGAGTATTGTTGGTTTATTTTTAAGTTTTGTGTCCTGGACCTTATAAACCATCTGAGGATCTGTGATTTTGTACATGGGATTCTGAAGGGTGGAGAGTGGTCAGAAACTGTTCAAGTTTTGCTATACATATCTCAGGAATGCAGCTTTGTTTTCTAAACTACTTTGCATTTGTTGATAAACCTATCTGCTTCTTGTTTCTTATGACTCATCACTCCAATTTAATCGGATTAATAAAAATAAGAGTGCACTTACTAACAGAGATTTTCTATTTGACTTTAATTTTTGTGATTAACATTTCTGATTACTGTTTTACACTTAAAAATAGGGAGTAGCTCTGTTTTGAAAGAACAGTTCATTTTGATAAGTCTTTGGTTTTTTGAGCACTTAAACACACTAAGGTGTCGTAAGCAATAAAATGTTCTTGCAGCATGGGAGAATGCCACCAAATGTTCATAAATAAGAGTTGGAATCTGTAATTGTAGATGAAAGAATCTCTTTAATATTATTTAGTTTTCAGGTGTTTTGAAAGACTTGCAAAAAGAAGCTACTACAAGGAAAAAGTGCCAATTTTCTATTGAATCTTTCCCACATAAAATACATTTTGATTGTGATACAGTTTTGGTAGTAGTTATGCTTGAAAAAGTAAACTATATATTGATACATTTTACTTACTTGGGTTTTATTGCCCTGTGCTTTGGATTCTGTATCATCAGTAAGTTCTAATGTTTTCTTAAAAATCTGCTATGCAGTCATAACTTTTTTTCCCTCAACATTTCCAGTAAACGAAATACTATATATGGAATTCTTGTAGAACTACAATGCTTTTTGCAATTACTGCTTTCTGTTCTGTCAGTTCAGATACTTGGAGATTACGTGGATTTTGTTGGAGTTTATTTAGAAACAGGGCACTACATTTGTGAATCCCTTGGCTTAAATGCATCCCAGCCAGCTTCATGCTTTGTTAATGTGGACTGTAAAAATATTCTCATGTTTTATGTAATTCTGATCTTATTATTAATAGTATTTCAAAGAAAATATTTTATATTCTGCAACTGCCTGCTAGAATTTGTGTTAATCTTGCCAGTTTCCTTATTTTCACTAAGCACAGAGCAGCTTCTGTTCTTTATCTTTGATAGTCTGCTAACGGGAGCTGGTTTTGCAGCCTGCTGGGGAAAATATCAGTAATACTGGTTTTCATCATTTTACTGTGAATGTTTCACTAGTTCTCTGTGTACTTTTTTATTAAAATAAAATATAACAGAAGTGCCCTTTAGATAAAACATCTGTGTAGGTGGAGCAGTAGATCTGGTTGAGCAGTGGATGTTGTTTACCTTGACACTACTAGTGCCTTTGACGCTGTCTGCTATAACATCATCATAGACAAGCTGACAAAGCATGCATTAGATAAGTGAAATGGATTGAAAATTGGCAGGCCTGCTGGGCTCAGGGGGTCATGATCAGTGACACAAAGTCCAGCTGGAGGCCAGTCAGTGGTGGTGTATACCAGGGTTCAGTACTGGGGCCAACATCTTCATTGATGACCTGGATAATGGCATGGAGTCCACCCTCAGCAAGTTCACAGATGATAAAAGGTAGGGAGAAGCGGCTGATGTACCAGATGGCTGTGCCATCATTCAGATGGACCTTGACAGACCAGAGAACTGGGCAGAGATATCTCATGAAGGTTAGAAAAAAGAAATGCAATGTCGTGCATCTGGGGTGGAATAAACTCAGTACTTGCTGAGGGTCAATTGGCTGGAAAGCAGCTTTGCCTGAGGTCCTGACGGAGAACAAGCTGACCATAAGCTAGCAATACACCATCACAGCAAAAAAGGCCAAGAGTTTTCTGGGCTGTAAGGAAGAGTGTTGCCAGAGAGTCAGTGGAGGTCCTTCCTCTCAGCTCAGCCCCGGTGCAGCTGCATCTGAAGTGTTGTGTCCACTTCTGGGCTCCGCACTGCAAAAGAGAGATGGAGCTACTGGCACGAGTCCAGTGCAAGGCTAGAAAGATGATTAAGGTCCTAGAGCATGTTTCATGTAAGGAGAGATGGAGAGAGCTGGGATTCTTCAGCCCATATAAGTGAAGGTTTTTAAGGGTTGTCATCAATGTGTACAAACTGATCAGAGGGAAGGAAGACAAGGGCCAGATTCCACGTGGAATTTTGTCTGAACACAAGAAAACACTTTTTTTTAATGTGAGGGTAGTCAAACCTGGAGCATGTTACCTGAAGATAGTTATGGAGTCTCCATCCTTAGAGATACTCAAAATGCAACTGAACATAGTCCTCATCAACCTGCTCTAGCTGACCCTTTACCAACAGGTAAGGTTGGAATAGATGACCTCAAGAGGTGTCTTCCAACCTAAACAAGTTTGCAATTTAGGATTAAATGCCATGTTAAACTTCTACTAGTTCCTCTTATTTAATGTCCTTAAATCTGTGCTTTTTCATTCTCGTGGAAGGATGGTACCATAGTAGAGTAGTATTTGAGAAATATTTGAAACTTGAATAGATGTGGTTATTTTTTGTGCAATTAGAAAGTATTAAAAAAAAAAAAAGCCAACAACTTTTTTTTTAAGGACATGGATCTTTGACATTGGATGGGATGCTGTGTGTTGAGCGAATTGTCTTATGAAAAATTTAATAGTTAAATTCAGGTTTGATTTCTATGCACGTGTTTAACTTCAAGTGCACGACTTAGTACTGTGAGTTACTGTTGAACTGTTGGCCTCTTTGAGGAGCTTAAGGGTTTCCTCGTCTTTAGGCTATTGGGTTGCTCTTGCAAAATGGAAGGTGCAGAATCCTGTGTTGCAAGAGCCAAAATTCCATTATTTTGATATATCCAGTATCTGATTTGTACTGGTTATAAAAATCCTGAAGAGTGAGATCCCACGTCAGTTATGAGATTCTTGAGAGGCTTTTTCAATATACTTTCCAAGCAATAACTTAAGCTCTTGCAGATCTCTGTACAGTGTATCCGTTAATAATCATTATGTTAAGTTCCAAAGGCTTAATATATTTTCTAAAACTGCAAAACATGAGAAGCTAGTACTGTAGATCTTAGTTCAGAGGGAACTTAGGAGCACTGCTGAATAGAAGCTACTTACCTTGCGTAAGGCTTGTGAGCATAATTTCAGAAGTTTGCTATTCACATCACAAAGCAACAGATGTAATTTTGATTGTCAGAACATTTAGAATTTTGTGGAAATGCATTCTGTACTTTCTTCATGCACTTGGAATCCTTGAGGATGCCCAGGTTATTCTGTATCAACTCATTAAAATCTTTGTTCATCACCTTTATTGTTATGGAAAGTATGAGAGGAAAAGAAACAGGTGTAAGATTTCTGCCTGCGACACCTCTTTGTTATAGCTGGTGTAATTATGCAGAATTTTTTCCATGTATTTTAATTTCTTTTTCTGAAGGTGGGAAAGACTTGAACAAATGAGGGGAACTAATTATAAAAAGTTCCTTTAAGCTGCTTTATCAAAATATTCAATAATCAAATTGTGATATATATTATTGAATCTATCATATTTTTTATTATTTGTGATTCATTATACACTATTGTCACGGTTTAGGGTCAGGGCAGCCCCTTAGCGCTATAACAGATGCTCTCTGTTAACCCCCCTCTCTCCCCAAAGGGGAAGAGAAAGGGAGTAAGAGAGAGAGACTTAGTGATTAGAAAAAGAAACTAGAACAGCTTTAATGAAAAGGAAAGTAATAATAAAAATAGAATATATAGAAATATATACAAAGCCAGTATGGAACCCAACCCTCCTGATGGTAATTCCATGGATGGTAATTACCGTCACCACTGATGCTGTGGAGCAGGCACTGGGGCAGTCCCAGACTGGGCCCTGCAGCAGACGGGAGCTGTGTTCAGGAGCTGGATTCCGGTACCAGATGCAGGAACACTCTGACTGGGATCAAAGGCAGAACAGACAGAGTCCTCCCTAGATGCTCCGAGGAAGGAACTGAAAGAGGACCTGAGCCGAGCCAAGCCAAGCAAAGCTGTCAAAGCAGTCCAAGAGGGGAGAAGAGCCCAAAGACCCTTCTGATCCCTCAGCCTTATGCCGAATATGACGTCTAAGGGATGGAATCCCTCGTTGGTCAGTTTAGGGTCACCTGTCCTGTCCACTCCTCCCTGCAGGTGCAGCCTTTCACTTTCTGTACCTCCCAATGTGGTACACAAATGTGGGATTATTCCTGGAGGAAAACAGGCATGCCTGCTATCAGCAAGACTGTGTGGGAATAAATTGGGCTGCAGACGACAACCTTGATGTATGCTTGAGAACGGCAAAGGAGGAAGCACAAAGCAGTGAAGCAAGAAGATAAAGAAGAAGAAAGTAGAAGATAAAGAAGAAAAAGAAAGTAGAAGATAACCAGCATGGGGGGGGGGTGGTGATGGAGGCGGTGTAGGATAGCCAATGATGTATTAGTTTAGGACGTGTGAACAGTGTGTGTTTAGAGTAGTTAACCAATAGCTGTTAGTGGTAGCATGTGTACAGGAAGAGAAATTGTATATAACCCTGGCGAAAACATGAATAAAGGACCCTCAACTTTGATCATATTGGTCCGTGTTGAGTCCATTCAGCTCCCACAAGTGGCGCCCGAACAGGGACCTTCTTGCTGCCATTCTGCAAAGGATTACGAGCAGCTGGAACAAGAAGGGAAGAAAAAGCCGCAGGGGGACTGACCGTCAGACTGGCTGCCCCGACCAGCGTGTCCACAGAGACGGAAAGACAGCTGTTGACTTGAAGAAGGGATCTCGCCCGAAAGAGGTGAGCGGTCGGGGGAGGAGATAGGGAATCCACTCAGCAAAGAAGAAGAAGCGGTGTTAAAGCTCCTCCAACATATTCTCTCCAAGAGAGGAATTAAATATGATGAACTATCTCTCAAGCGCCTCCTGCAATGGAGTAAGGAGAGAAATTTATTAACAAGTGTGGGTACAGCCTTTGAGCTGAGCACTTGGGAAGCTATCGGAACCTCCCTATGGGACGAAATATCAGCCGGGTCTAAGGACGCCAAACTGTTAGCGACCCTCTGGAAACTCATTCGCAATACTTTGCAAGAGATGAAAGCAGACCGCTGTGCGGCGGCCTCAGCTTTTGCCGCTTTAACTCCCACTGCGTCTGGGCTGGCGACGAAAGGGAAAAAGTCAGATACTGAGAATGTATTTATGTTTCCGGGTGTGCCACCACCCGCGCCCTCAATCATGGCTGTTAACTATAACTTGCAGCAAGGACCAAATACTGGTCAAGCTATTAAAAAAAGGGAAAATGCTCCCGCCCAGTGGGAGCCCCCTCCGGAGACAATAACCCTGCCGGTGAAACCACACCAGTTGCCGGTGGCTATGATAGAGGCAGAGGATGACGGAAACGCAGAGTCAGGCCACGACACCCATTGCCCCTATCCGCCTCTGCCTCCGTCGGAGCCCAGCACACCGAGGGGAGA
>WUAM01000309.1:547033-563213 GCA_024336885.1 Actenoides hombroni
CAGTCTCCTCCAAGCTAAAGAGACCCAGCTCCCTCAGCCTTTCCTCATAAGGGAGATGTTCCACTCCCTTAATCATCGTTGTGGCTCTGCACTGATCTCTCTCAAGCGGTTCCCTGTCCTTCCTGAACTGAGGGGCCCAGAACTGGACACAATACTCCAGATACGGCCTCACTAGGACAGAGTAGAGGCGGGGGAGAACCTCTCTCAACCTACTAACCACACTGCTTCTAATAACCCCGTGATGCCATTGGCTTTCTTGGCCACAAGGGCACATTACTGGCTCAAAGCATTCTTTACCTGTAGTTCCTTGGAAAATATGAGATTCTCAGAAAGTTAAACAAAGCTGTTGTCTGGGGCATATTTGAGTAATACTTCAAATAATCAGGAAGTGACATATATCACTATTTAAGGTAATCACTCACTGAAATTGATTATGGTTTTGGTCTTGTTCCTATAGCTGTTATTTAGCAGGTGTATAAAGAAAAAAAGAAAAAAGACTGATTACAAATCTGAGCATTGTTTTATAGATTAGACGTGCAAACGTTTCTTGTGAATTCTTTTATACAGTTCAATATATTATCAATTATTTTTTTTTTCTCTAAGAAACTAGAAGAGGCAAACTATCAGTAGAAATTTATATTTCTTTGCAAGTGCTGTATGTATAGAATAAAAAATGCAGAAAGTCCATACAGGGGATAGTTTGCACTGTAAAAGCATAAGGAATCCTGGGGCATTGTTGGTGTAAGCAGCTGTTTTGATATAATGTAAGGAGTTTGTTTTAAGGCCAGTAGTGGTCATGCTGTATTAGTGATAGCCTGAGAATGTAGTAGGGTGAAATCTATTGGAGGGGGGAATTTTTTTTATTAGACTGACTGGCATAGTGAGAAGAGTTTTGGGGCCTGTAGGCCCTTTCTTATTTCTGAAGTAGAAGCAAGAGACTGAAAAGCAGCTGGAGAGCACTTGCCTCGGGCTTGTTGACTGTGTGTGTGTCAGTCAGACACAGGAAGTTAGTTGGTACCTGCAAGGCAGAGAGGTGGTGAGGTGCAGTTTGCCTGGGGAGAGACGGAGAGGTGACTTGTATGTAGCCTGTGCCACTTAGAGGTATCTGTTCAAAGGGAGGGAGATGATAGTGTAAAACAGATCTCTTGCTGAGATTGATTTTTTTGATACCTAGTAGAACTATGGATTTCAGTTTCTAGGCTCCCCCTAGATGTTCTGCCCCTTGAAGACCTTCAGCTCCCTTGATGGCCAGGACTGCGAGGTTGGAGATCAGGGATAGAGCAGTGATTCTTGTGAGAAGTGTTTCCCAACTCGTTTGGAAAGTGAAATTGAAACTGCGCTGAAATCTCCTGAGTTCTTGCCTAGTGCTTTATTTATATGACTATTATTCATCCCGGATGAAGATTAAGAGCAGTTCAAATGTCAGTCCTAGCCAACTATTAGAAACTAATAATGTGCAGCTCAAGAAAGCAAAGTATTTTACTCGGTTAGTATAAAGAAAGCTTGACATTTTGGTAAGGAAGCTCAGCCAGCCCTAAATAAAGAACATGATTCTTCTTTGTAATACCAGATGCCCAAATAAAAATAGACAAGCCTCATCAACTTTCTTTTGAGCTCTATGAACTCCTCTAAGGTGTGTCATAAAATTTCTAATAATCCAAACCAGTGGTCCTCGAGAGCCTCATTGACTTCTATTGGGGCAGAATTCATAGTAGTTTTAAAGTAACCCAGTGTAGTTTATATAAAACGAGAATAAGGAGTTAACAGTGTGTAATTTTTTCAGTTGTGACGTTGTAAGAAACAATCAGAATTGGATGGAAAAAATAATTTCATCAATTATGATCAAATCACCTACATGCACCTTTTGTCTCGTGCCTTTGATTTCTTGCCCTTCTTTTATGGCCTTCATTTAGGATATAAGGAAGAAGAATTCAACTGGCCCTCATACCTAAAGGTGTGCAAGGCTCAAGCTGCTCCTAAATCACTGTTTGAAAACCAGAATGCAGTAAGTACTCACTTGTTTCTAATGACTTGGAAAGTTGCTAATATACTCATGTATGTGGTAGAAACTCACATCACATTTCAGTGATGGCAGATTTGAGACATGAAATTTAAGATTAAAATGTTTACATCAAAATCAATAACAATTTCCACTTTGGTTAACCTCTGCAATTCTGATCCATTAATTTTTTTGTAATCTAGTTTTAAACATCTGATCTGGCACATTCAGAAGTGGTATATTAAATGAAATTTAAGACTTGTTATTAGTGCTGTGTCTTGCACCATAATGCTGTAGAACAAGCACGGTCTTTCAGAGAGAGTATCTTAAGACAGAACCAACACATTTCATTTTAGCAGCATATTTAGGGCATTTTTGTTTCATAAACCACAAGTCTCTGTGTTTGAGCATCTCTCATATCAAGTAATTAGGCTACTGCCACTCTATTGAGGCACCTAATTGGGAAACTTATAAACAACAGGAATGTATTGATTGTGGATACTGGGCAGATTTCTGGATTTATAGTATTTATCTTCAATTAAATGTCTTTATGTAGACAGTGATTCCATCGGGATTTCGAGTGGGGATGAAGCTGGAAGCTGTAGACAAGAAGAACCCGACTTTCATTTGTGTTGCTACAGTAACAGACATGGTGGACAACCGTTTTCTGGTTCATTTTGACAACTGGGATGAGAGTTACGACTACTGGTAAGATGTTTTTGTTTTATGTCCTAGTGAGACATATCAGAAGTCTGTTAGCTTTAAGTGCTGTTTTCTGTGATACTTTCCAGACTGTCGATACAGTTACCATACCAACTTCTGCTAGTTTTGTAATCATGGCCACCAAAGTCCGTCTCAGTGGCAGACTGAAGGAATCAAATTTTCTATGTGAGGTTGCACATAAAAAATTTTGAGATTGTGCTAAATGATTGGTAGCATGTACTACTATAGCTGGAGTTGCTGATTTAATTTCTCATTCATACGCATCACGATAATGTGACTAATTGTACTTGGAATTAGGTTTACATACAGTTGGAAGTTGAAAGAAAGGCTGCAGGATTCTTTCATGAGGTTCTTGATCCACTTACGTTGTTCAGACCAAACTTTAGACAGCTGCAGTAAAGCATCAGGATAGTGACAAAACATGATGTTAGTCTTTTGTGTTCTACATGCCTCTGAAAATTGGGATTTTCCTATCCTGACATGCGTTAGAGATGGCTTCTCTGCATGTTGTATGGTGGAGCAGTTTTGTGTATCTGTATAGAAAAGTCAGTAGATGGAGCAGGATATACTACAAGCATAAAGATACCGGAGGAAATTCAGGCTGTGTCTGTCACAGTGCAGGTTTGTATTTGGACCTTTTTTTGGAAGATCATTTACAGCAAAATAATATACCTTACATTCTTTGAAGAGTAAAATACTGCATAACATTGTAAGCCTATGTCTTGGATTCAGCAGGGGCAACTTAATTGTATAGCTGAGCCTGTAAAAAAATGACAAAAGTTTTCTTCATCTGTAATGGATGACTACTTAGGCACTATGTCAGTGAGCATGATATGAAACTACTGTGTAACTTCAAAACTTTGTGAGTCCATCTCTTGAAATAATAATTATATGGGCTACACAATATGATTTGTCTTTATTATGTCATTATTACATGACATTTATCTGTCTCCTACAGCTGTAGGAGAACTAAATTATTGAAGCAGCAGTGAACAGTAATTTCAGTGAAGAGCTGAGTATCAAGATAATAGGCCATATGACTTAAAGACCAGAAAGATTAGTGATTGTTTCAACGAAGAAGTAACACAGAACATGCATTTTCTCTACAAAGCAGCAGGAAACTGGGGACTGGGAAGACGTATTCTGAATCTCCTAATACTTGAATGCTCACTAATAACAGTTATGCCATTAATTAGTAAAGAAAACAGCAGTTAGTGAAGGCTATTAGGGCAAACACAATGCAGTATAACCTATAGGTTGTTCAGAGGTAGCATAGGCATCTCAAACATTGCACTGTGTATAGCAGATGTACACTGAATTTCAGCCTTGCTAATACTCCCATGTCAACAGGAATTCTGCCCACCAATCTTCTCAGAAGAGGGAAAAGCAGTTTTTAAGTACATAACCAGGCTTTACATTTTTGCAGTTATAGTATTTCATTTTCTGAATACATGAAATAATACCTTCTTAAAGGAGGAGGGAAAATTGAGGTGGAAAATCCATAGGTGTTTTAGAAATTACTGGAGCTGTATTTACTGGAGCTGTATTTATATTGAAGCCAAGCTGAAGATCTGTTCTTTCAGTGAAATCGTAAAATACTTTCCTGGAAGGAGCAAGAAGATGCTGCCAGCAATATTGTGCATGGAAATTAAATTCTGAGTGGCGTGGCATACTTCTCTGCAATGCTGCGATTGAGAACAAGAGTGAATAGAGGAGGAAGGAAAAAAAATGGGAGAACAGGACAGCAAATTAAAATAGCAGTGGGATGTCCCACCAAAAGAGAGCCTGAAAATGTAGCTTGAATGCATCCCACTTAAAATTTTACTTTTAGATACTAGGTTTGTAGGGTCCTTAAAATATCTTAGGTGCATAAGTTTTCACATTTACCGACTGGTGGCTGTAAATAAAAATGAAAAGTTCTGTTGGGATTACCCAGAGCAGAACCTCACAGTTTCCCTATGCCTGCATATAAGTTTCAATCTCAGAATTCTAATGAAGGAGAAATTATGTATTTAGTGTCTGTGGTTGATTATTTTTGAGCAATTACCTTTTTTTTCCTTTTTTTTATGTATACCTTTGGTGGTTTAATTAGTTTGAGTAGCTTTAACTTTTTCATTGAGATAAAAAATTGTTTCCTCTGCTTGCATAATTAGAAGACGGTTGACTGGTTTGCTGGACTTTAGGTAACAGAAATTTTTTACCTAAGCTTTTTTAGGCTTGAGGCTTTCATCCTGAAGATGACTTTTTCCTGACCGTTAGAAAATACGTTAATGGCTGAAAATAAGTACCATGGCTAGAATTAGTCATTACTACAGCTCTTTAATGCCTGGTGATATACTTCCAGTGCATTATAAATCCCATTAACTTGTCCTTTGGCAATGGCTTTTCGAGGGAAGAAAAGGGAACAAAACTGACAAATTTAAGACTTTCCTTCAGGAAGGAAAAATTTGACCTGTACGACACAAACCATCAGGTCCTTTTCACCTGTCCCAACTATTTTGATGAAACAAATAATATTTCTTTGACAGCCAAAGACATTCCTTCTGAGTGGAATTTCCAAATTTTCTTATGGTTGTCTGAATCTAGAAATAGCATTTGGGAATGTTTGAGAACTATGAATTAACTACAAGTCCACACTGGCTTTCAGCTCCATTCTTTGGCATTGGTTCTCCTTACATACAGATTTACATAGCCTCGGCTTCCTAATTTTTTTTGTGACCAAACCCAGCCAGGGAGTGAAGCTGTGCTAGCTTGTTGCTGCTTACCCACAAGAGAGATGGAGCAGTTGCCATACTGGGCAGGCTGCAGCCTAGACTTTCTGGGTCTGAGGGCTCTTGCTGCCCTAATCCTTTGCTTGGTCGGAACTTCCCCTGCAGAGAAGGTGCTACAGTCACCTTTTGGAATCAGCTTGGAGTGTGAGAAAACAAGATTCCCCATGGCTTCACTGTCCAACTTGCATAGAAAAAAAGGTTTCTAAAACACCTCATGAAGACAAGTCAGCTTTTGATTTTTCCAAACCATTTCCCTATCTGTACATGTTTTGGAACAGATCGGATTTTGGCGTAAGACTAAGTAGGAGGCCAGTTCTGCTCTTCACTAGCATCTGCTACTTTGCTAACAGCCAAATCCTTAAATGCTGTGCTCCGCTTGTTTCATTTTTGAGGTAATTAACTTTGCTCCACTCTCTCTTTGAAATGAACAGTCTTTTGAAGAGGTTATATTACGACAAAAAGAAGATAAAACAATCCTAAAGAACCAGCAGTCACAGTGCATGCTTTTATCTGACCCTAAAGCTCTAAAATTTCACATGAATCATATTGCAGGTATTGTATCAGACTTTAGAGAAAAATATGGTAATATGGCTAGCTATACCACCTCTGGATGTATGACATAACCTCATGGGATGCATTTTGGGAAGTCCAGAGCTAAAATAATACCATCTTTATACTTGTCAATGATGAAGTATTCTCACTTATGCACTAGATGGGGCTGCAGGATGGTTTCTATCTTTTTCTTTCTTTCTTTTTTTTTTTTTTTTTTCTTTATTCTTTTTTTATGCATGGTTAGATGACTGACATCTCACAATCAAGAAGTTGTGTAAGTAGCATTCTTGAGGGCACATATTATTATTTATGGGTATAATGCATGTCTGTATCAGTGTTTTTTGATTGATAGCATTTTCTTGACAGACTGTGTCTACATTTAATAAAGTGAAAATGGAAATACCAAAAGGTTTGTTTCCCCAAAAGGGAAAATCAGAAATTATTTCAAAACAGAAAATTAGTATAAGACATACAGCTTATTTTAAAGAAAATACCAATTAGTGAATAAAAATTCTGTCCAGATCTTCAGGTGGGGACTCATTTGAAAAAATATTTTTCTAAAAGAATTGAATTTTCTTTTTTTTTTTGTAACAGTGAGCATTATCATCCATCTCTCTTGATCTCACTTTAATGAGCTGTAGATATGAAACAGATTTTGGGGGAAAACTTAACAGGACAGCTGAAAGTGTCCATTAACAGTATACTATGCCATCTTCCATATCAGAGTCTCCCACTGGGACATGCTTTCCTGCTGTGAGTTAAGGATTGTTGACCTGCACACGTCTGCCTTTCATGTAGAGTGACGCATGCACCAGAGGCTCACGTTGTCAACTGCCCTCGGCTTTCCCTATTGCAGAATTTCTTCCTTGCTTTTTACATCATGTAGCTCTTCACTGCTTTGACATCTTTTACCAGATGTAGTTAAGCTGCCCATAATTCAGTTGAGCTGCTGGTTGGTCTGCCTCTCTGTGTGACTCTTACAGGTTCAGCTGGTGTGCTCTGCTGCTTTTGGCTCTGCTTCAGCTTCCTGGATTAGCTTCAGTTTCTAGTATGGATGATAGATGTCTTTTTATGTCTGCATGTTCTCACACGACAGAAGGAATGGATCACAAGTGGCATGAGTTGTGTGGATGTTATAATCATGCTTTATTAGTTGAGTGTGCATGTGTCATCACTCCACTGCTTGGTGAAAGGTGATGGTGCTATGCTGCAGTCCGGGTCTAGGTAGGTTTGAAGGTGCAAAATTCTTCAGCTCCTTCTAGTGGTGATAACCTTTTATGGCCTAGCAGACATCCTCACAATTCATGGATCATCATGTTTTATGAAGCACATGAGCCGGGTGATCTGCTTTCTCTTTTGGAACAAAGGAGATAAAAAGCTGTGAGATGCAGTAAATTGATTGTGAAAAGTCAAAGTAGCCTTTAGCATTCCAGCTAACAAGTCTTGGGCTTAGTCTGATAAACTGTTGTTGTTCTTCCAAACTAGATAATACATACATGAAATAACACACATTAAAGCATAACAGTTTTATTTTAAATTGTGTGTGACTTACTAATCTCTCCTTTTTGATGTTAAATGGACCGTTAGAAGGCTGTGTGAAATCAGTACTTAAAGATGGACTCTATGACCTGGTTTTGCTGGAACAGGGATGGTTTTTCTTCCTAAAGCCACATGGTTATAGGCTTATCTGTAATGACTGGGTTTTTCTTTTAAAGCAAATCAAAATGTTTTAGTTGTTTTATAGGGCTATTTGGCAGTACTGTGTTGTGTAGCACTTGTTGCTGTGTGTTCCGTGTTCACTCCCATTGCTGTAATGTCAGAGCACCTTCCAGGAGTGCATCTTTCACTGTGACATACCTTGGTCACTTGCTTCAAGTCTTCAAGGCAAGAGGTGTATGTAGTGGCATTTACTTTTCAGAATTTAAAAAAAATGTATGTTCAAACTGTTCTTGAAAAAGCAAAACAGAACAAATTCATTTGGAAGGTTTGTCCCGATAAGTGTTTTTACACCTCTACCTTATTTTAATACTGATAATATTGACTTACGGATCTAGTGAGCATCTTGTTGCCAAATTTAACTCAGGAGACTTTTGAAAATAATTTGTGAACTTTACTCCAAAACATTTTAGAAAGTAAAAGGATATGGCCTTCCAGTGCACAAGGATACCTCATCCATGTAAAAATCTAGCTTGAGAGGCATAGAAAAGAGAAGTCCTGCCCCTCTTGTTCAATAGATTCTTTCTCTTCCCAGGTATTGTAAAGAGAAAGGAAGAGGACAGAGGGAGCATGAAGCTTGCGCCTTTTCTCTGACTCGTTTCAGGATTTCTAAGAGTCACATGCTGACTTTTAACAGTGCAAAATTATCACAGAAATCCTTTTGCTTCCTTTTATTAATGGCAATTTCAGTGATTTAGAGAGTACCTGGTGTGATATTATAAATACTAAGCACATACAGTACAGCTTTATATATTGTAGTAGGACAAAAGGTTGGTATTCTTGATGATCCTTGGCTATTGTCAAAGCCATTACAGAGTCTATCAAAGGTAGGTTTTATCTGCTAGAAATTGATCTGTTTGTCATCATTACAAAGAAATACTAGCAAAGCTGTTTCATGCATAAAACAACAAGATAATTATAGTAGGTAGGCCAGTATTTTTCATCATCAACGCTTGACTGTTTAGGTAGAAGGCTAGAGAAGTGCATATTGTGAGACAGTGCTTTTGAGACACCCGACTTGCATTTCTGCTGTTGAAGTACATCCATACTGAATTTTAGACGTCATGTAAAATTACTTTGCAGATTGAAAAATAACAAACAAAACCACCAACAGCAACAACAAAAAAAACCAAAACAACAAAAAAACCCCAAAAAACAAAACACACCAAAAAAACCCCAAACCAACCAACCAAAACAAACAAAAAAATACCCCACAAAAGCCAACCCAAGAGTCATTCTATATATTCCAAATATGATGTGCTCCTTTGTTTTATACAACACAGGTTCAAAATTGCAATGTGATAGTAGCCCAGGGTTCAGTTGACAGGCTTTTCTATGCTGTGTTCCCTTTTGCAATCCTTAAAATATGTTTGCATTCAAGATCTGCACGCTTAGAATTTTGATCTGATCCTTAAGACGTTAGTGTGCCTGCTAATTTACCTTCAACTTCTTTTTCTGTCATGCACAGTTCATTGCACCCTCAACTTTTACAGGTTATCAGCACATTGACATTTTTAAAGAAGTACAAATTAGTGCTGTCAATTAAGGGAACTTAATTCATATGAACTTCCAGCATGCTAATACTTTCTGGGTAGATACAGATGATGATTATTTTATAATAATCAGGGAGAGCAGACCCACTGCTCAGGTATTTTGTATTAGTAATTTTTGGTTTAAGGAGAAGGGGAAAGAATACATGTTAATCTCCAGCCTAACTGTCATGGTTTAGGGTCAGGGCAGCCCCTTAGACCTATAACAGGCGCTCTCTGTTAACTTCCCTCCCCAAAGGGGAAGGGAAAAGGAATAAGGGAGAGAGACTTGGCAATTAGAAAAGGAAGTTTGAACAGCTTTAATGAAAATGAGAAGAATAATAATAAAAAATGGAATATATACAAATATATACCAGACCAGTATTGAACCCAACCCCCCGATGGTAATTATGTCACCATCACCACTGATGCTGTGAAGCGGGCACCAGGAGGTCCCAGACTGGGCCCAGCACCAGATGGGAGCTGCGTTCAGGAGCTGGATTCTGGTACCAGATTCAGGAACACACAGATTGGAATTGACAACAGAATGGACAGAGTCTTCCTTGGACACTCTGAAGAAGAACCTGGAAGAAGACCCAAGCCAAGCCGAGCAAAGCTGGCAAAGCGGAACAAGAGGGTACAGAGAGGGGTGAGACCCTCCTGATCCCTCAGCTTTATACCAAGTATGGCGTATATGGACTGGAATCCCTCGTTGGTCAGTTTGGGGTCACCTGTCCTGTCCAATCCTCCTCACAGGTGCCACCTTTCACTTTCTGCACCCCCCAGTGTGGTACACAAGATCCAGCAGTGGCCTTGGTCTGCACACCAACCCTTGGTACTAACTAAACATTGGGCATTACCACTACTAGAAGCAGATTCTGTCTGTGAAAACCTGCTAACAACTTCAGAAGGTGCAGTTAGTTAGAAGAACTGAGCTGAAAAGTTAACTCACCAAATAGAATTAGTTCTGTTCTCTCTCAAACCAGGACAACTATTGTTAAATTACTTCTTGAAACGTTGGTACAAGCTGCCTTCCTGGAAGCAGAGGTTGAAACTTCAGGCAAAAGCTTTCAGATACTCTATATTTTAGTGGGAAATTACTCTAATTAGTCTGTCCACAATGATGTTTAAAAGTAATGTCATTACAGTGAGTGTTAAATTAGATTGCTTATAATTAGTTTGTTAGTTGTAATTAGTTAGATGTATTTTTTTTAACCTTTACCCCATCTGCCCTTCCAGTTGCTGTTCCACAATTACAACAAACTAAGCTAAGCTGAAAAGATATTAATCATGAGTTTCCCACTTTTCTTAAGTTTACTTTTTCCAGTCATCTTGACCTTATCTCTAAAGGAAGCGGTGTTTTGCTTTGTCGTAAATACAGTCAATTGAAGAAGGATTCTGATCTATTTAAAGTCATTGTACCTGCTTCAATGGCAAGCAGGTTTTTTGTTTCATTAATAAATAAAAAGTCAAACTCACTGTTCTCCATCATTTCAATTGGAGAAGGTGGTGTCTTCCACTCTATGTTGGCAGACCCTGTATTGTGCGCAACGTCAGCAGTATGGGGAATTGTGCTGTGAGCCAGTGGAAGTCTCAGGCATTGCCTTCATCTGAGTAGTCTGAAAACTTTACTCTCCAAAATCATTTGTTTAATGGGAGAAAAGGATGGTTGGAAAAAGCAAAAGGAAAGCCTGGGAAATTAGGGCCCTTAAGTGAGATCCCAACACAAACGTTTTTGGTTTTGTAATCTGTGCTGTAATCCTTTACTCCTTGTGCATTCTATCAAAAAGTATTGTTTTTATAAGGGAATCCAGGGTATTTAAAGATTTTATATTTGATGATGGGACAGTGGATGAAACTGATAATATTTTGTTGTGAGGCTTACTGTATTTGGAGAGGTATAAATATGGAGAATATTCAAGTAGGTTAAATATTAAAATAAAGCTGAACCAAATACTGTTTTCAGAACATTTGAGCATCTTGATTAGCTTTTTTTAATATCCATAATAATTTCTGCAATAAATTAATTTTTATGCTTTGATTTGATTTTAGTCTCTGATTCACTCAATACATTGTTTTTTGTTTTTGTTTTCCCCTGCTCTGTTTTCTTACCATCCCCACTCCACAGTACCTGGTTATGGATTATTATGTTGGAGGAGACCTGCTTACGTTGCTCAGCAAGTTTGAGGATAGACTACCTGAAGATATGGCTCGGTTTTATTTGGCTGAAATGGTGATAGCTATTGATTCAGTTCATCAGTTGCATTATGTTCATAGGTAAGTAATTTGAGCTTCAAATTCCTGTTGGACTTACAAGGAGTTACTTGATGGAGTAAAATTAATTCCTGTAGTAGCAAGTATTTGCTATAATAGTAAGCACGAAAGAATCGACCTGCATACAACTTGTGGTTATTGCAAACTGTTGCTGACCTTATGGTGCCATATGGTCAGAGACATGAATGAATATCCAAGTGCAGCTGATGGGTCTTGCACTCTGGCATGTTTCAGACTTAATGATCCATAATTTATAAAAGCAAAACTGGAAACCTGTTTGTGAAATATGATCAACTTTGAGCAGGTTTATTAAAGGGTCAGATTCTGTTTCTTAAATTGTTCAGTCTGTACAGAAGTTCAGAACACACACACCATTGTGTAGGCTGCTTTGGATTTTTTTTCGCCATTTCCTTTTGCAGGTAATGACATTATCTTTAAAATGAAGTGATAGTTTCCTAATTAAGCGGAAGTACTTAAATTGTGGTACTTATCTTTACCTTGGTATATAAAAAAATTATATATATATATTCTCTTCAAAGGAATGTATTGAGTTCTTTATATCTGGCTTTTTTGGAGGCCATGATTGATTTTTCTACAGAGTTAGCATCATCTTTTCTTTAATGTATCATTCTCTACTGAATTCCTTGGTAGTTCTCGTATACAGAAGAAAAGATTACTTTACAGGAGGCAGAATTTTGAAATGCACTCAACAGATGTACTTTGCTCTGACAGAAATCAGGAGGAAAACTCCTGCTTGTTTAAGCTGTATCATTAAGTTGGCAGAATGAGCTCGTTTGATATGTCCATCTGTTGCCCATAATTAGAGTCTATACTGTCCATTCCTTTTTTTACTGTTCACACTTGGCTGCTTCCAGAAAAGTGTTGCGTTTGTGGTGTGTTGTTTTGGTGGGGTTTTTGTTGCTGTTGTTGTTTGTTGTTGTTGTTGTTTTTTGTTTGTGTTATGTTTTTTTGTCTTTGTGGTGGTTTGGTTTTTGTTGGTTTGTTGGGGTTTTTTTGATTGTTTGTTTCTTGTTTTTTGGGGGTTTTTTTTAGTTTTGGTTGGGGTTTTTTTGTCCAAAAGGTGTATTGTGGTTGGTTTTAGTTTGTTACTTGGTTGTATTTTGATTGTGGGTTTTCATTGAAGAACGGTAGCTAGAAGTTCTTTAAGGTGGGATGGTGCTAAGCAGAAAATTGCTGTTCTGGAATATTTTGAAATCTACTAGCTTTGCTGAAGAGCTGTGTCTACCTCTTGAAAAGAGCTCTTTGTGACAATGCCTTGTGGAAGAATCCAAGCAGAGTATTTTTCTTGAATTTTGAAGATTTCATCTGCATTATTTCTGAGAATCTGTTTGTTCACTTAGGACCTGATGTGAAATATTTTTGTATTCGGTTTAATTTGTATCTAACTTTTAAACTGTGTTTGTATCTAAACTGTTGAGATGCTAGCTCCTGTTACCAGGTGGAGAGTACTTCATGTACTATGTAAACTGCTGTATTCTCCCCAGTGAGTCTGCATATGGGGTAGTAACTCTTCCCAAAAGAGCAGATACTTTACAGATCAAAACTTTTGTAGTCAGCACAGTGTGTAATATGCAGCAGACGTGAAGCTTTTATCCTCAGTTAGTGTCCCTGAGATGATATAGATGTTAGTGTAAAATTGGGGGTGAAAATTAAGTAGCGTTGCAGTTCAAAAGACCATACTAATTGTTATGCTTGCATATTTATTGCTATGAACATTTAACAAAAAAAAAGCTCCCATACATTCCCAGTCCTTTGTTGTTTGATTTGTGGCTTTGCCAGTGAGGTTCCCATGTTTATAAAGTTCTAAATGCCACTTTGGCATTTTATCATTAATACAGCTGTAATACAATGCCTGTTTATAAGGGGATGTTTTGTAAAGCTTAAAAATGTAAAGAGCACTTGAATATATGTTAAATGATCGGCCTTTGAAATGAGACCCGTTCCACTGTTAGTTTTATTAGGATGTTTGCAACTGGTAAAGCAAAAGAAAGGAAAAGAAAACATATCATCCAAATGTCACTAATGCTCTTTTCCTGAAACTTTAACTGTGGTGACCCCATTCTTTTTGGCAGGGTGTTGCACATGGCAAAGGACATAGGAGAAGAAAGAGAAAAATAGTACTAAAAGATGGATAATGTAACAGCTGTAGTAATGGTATTTCAGATGAATAGCCAATATGCATCAGGGTTTGATCTGAATTGTAGCTAGTGAACTAGAAACCATGCTTTAGGCATGCTCCATTCAAGGCTTTTTTTCATACAATGAGATAGCAGATTGTTTTGTTTTGTTTCCTTTTAGTGCCCCAGTTCTTTCAGGATAGATATTCACATTGACCATACCTAGTGTTATACTCTGATGATAACTTTCTTCTTGTTCTGAGTGTTTTTGTACCTTTTGAAAACTACATTTCTGTTTTTATTCTGTGTTACTTCTCTTGCTTATTTCACTTGTTAATCACTGTTTTTGTTGTCAGTTAGTTTTGTTTGTGAGTGATACTGCTTGCACTGGTAGTTCATGACCAGACCACTCAGTGTCATATACAAGTTACTTTCCTTTCCTAAGATACATTGAACAAGGTTCTGAAACATCAAATACAAGCAACCTCAGTATTAAACAAAAATGCTATGACTGTATTTCAGGTTTTTGAGTTGCAAACTTGAATGCCATTTCTGCACTAGCATTGTGGGATTATGGTATGAACTTGTAGTGGGAAGGAGATAAAAATCTAGGTATTAATAGAATTGTGCAGAGAAATTGCATGTTGTTTTCAAAGCTGTCTCCTGATACCTACTGAATTGAAGGAGAAAAGCTGCTAGCTGAAAATAACATCAGTACTACTGTTTTTATGATATTCTTAATTATTTCCTGGTTTTATCCTCATTTTAAATAAACATATGATATAATGTTTTCAAGTTAACATCAGAACATGGAACTCTGATAATTTTTCATTTCTGATCAATTAATTTCTGTAAGCAAGTCACGTGGCATTTTACATGGTGGTTAAATGATGGCACAGAATGTTAATAAAATGGCCTTTTTAATTGTATCTTAGCTTTTGCTGATGTTATAAATGCACCAGCACTGGTTTTACCAAAAGATATTGCCAGCTCCAAGACTAGCTTTAGAAAGAAAACTTCGTCTAAATGAAGTTTACGTGCAGGTGCTCACAATGAGGAAGAAAGTATGTATGTATATCTCTCACAAAAGCACGACTTGGGAGTTCATGTAAAGCTTTTACCTACCCCAATACCATAAATTACTACTTTGTACTAATGAAGTGGTGTTTACTTGTAGGCCAAGGTTAAATATTGTCTTGTGTCAGTTTTCTGCAAATTGTAGTATCATACAGGGTAAGATTTTACATTTTTTAGTAATCAACATCAATTTGTTGTTTTGGTTTTTTGTAGGTTTGTAGCACAGTTTTTATTTTTTTGGTTGAAAAAAGCCTCTACATGCTTTAATCTTAATTTTGGTTTTGAGGTTGTGTTGCTACTCAGTGTTTCCTGGCATATGTTAAAAGCGTGTATTTGCATGCACTATCAAATATCCACGTGTGGGCTGGAGTGAAACTATCAGCTTAAGTTAGGTAGCTACAGTTTGTTTATGCCTGTTGTGCTACCTTAAACATGTAAAATTTGGGTTTCCTATGACTTGACACTAACTCCTTAATCCTTTTATCGGTGATTGAGGTTTTATCTCCGTTTTAGGTAAGGTTGAAATGGCAGTGTAAAATGCTTGGTTTTGTCTAAATCCTTCGAAAGGCCTGGTTGCCACTAGAAGAAATTTCCCCTGAGGATTGCAGAAGATGCTGTCTGGGCATGTACATGTCCTAGGCACAGTGAACATGCCACTGGTGGCTTTGCACACCCTTTCTGTCTCTCTGTACTGATGTCCTTTGTGCCATCTTCTGAGTCTCTCTCTGTCCTAAATTTAATTTGGGCCATTCCAGCTTCTTGAACAGTACAGAATTAGAAGTGTTAATGTTCCTAAGTAATTTTCATCTTGACTTTCTTTCCTCCATCTATCTGTTCTGTGTAGTGTTGAACAGTGATTCAGTGCCGAGCAAACATCGTGGCTAGTGAGCGTTAAACATTTAGGCTCATGATCCTCCACACCGCTGCAAAAAGATTCATTTAAAATAGTTTTCATATATTGGCACACACCCACATTAAACAGTTGCCTTTTTCTATTGAATGGTAAAACAATCTTCACTTACCTTCTTACAAAGAAAATATTTTGGAAGGATTATGAAACACCTATGTTAATTATTATTTTTGTTGGTTAAGCTTATGGGAGGATAGCTAAGACTACAGGACGAGCTCTCAAGTTACATACATTTCAGATGTCGTCTTTTGCATGTGAAAAGATAGGCATGCAAAGCATAAACACACCTACTTCCCTGAGGTATGTGAGATTAGGCTTAGCTTCATCAGTATGTTTCTGGGTTTCTAGTTGCCGCTGTCTTTTACTCTGAGGGACTTTAGCCTTCTAAACCACCAGATACATATTATTTTATTCTTCTCCCCCCCCCCCCCCCCCCCCCCCCCCCCTTCCCCTCCTCTTCTCCTCCCTTCTCTCTTGTTTCTATCTTCTGT
>WUAM01000309.1:563223-605473 GCA_024336885.1 Actenoides hombroni
CTCGTTGCGCGCGTCTTTTACCCTGGGGGCCGTTTGCCCCCTAAACCCCCCGTGAACTATTTTTTTTTTCCCCCCCCCCCCCCCTTCTCTTTCCGTTTCCTTTATCAGCTCCTGAAATTTAAGTTGGACTTGACTGGAACATTTGAGTTATTAAAATGTAGAGCATCAGAATTCTCTATGGAAGTGACATCCTTTTGAGAAATATTGAACTGAAGGGAATAAATCTGTTAGAGGGATAAAAGAACTGTCTATTCCTTATCAAGCCAGCCTCTTCTTTACTTTTAGCAAGAAGTACTGTTTGTCCTCAGTAAAAATCATCTTGGGGACATCCCTGAAATAATTCCTGTAGTTAGCAGGCAACTGAAATCTCAGATTCTTTGTAGGGTGCATTTCACTTTCAACTATAAGTTTCAGTGCCAGCATATCCATTTTTGACTTGCTGAATAAGTGGTTTTCTCTCTTCTGGGTGTATCCCATCTTTCCTGATCATTAATTTGCTTAAGTGGAAAATTTGGGGATGGAAGGCCCATCTAGGGAGTTAGCTGCGTTGCATGGTATGTCTGAGTTGAGTTGGCACAAAGATGAGCCAAGTGCTTTGGCCTTCGGTAAAGTGAACTGTAATTGTGGGTTTGAAAGAAAGCAACAACATATTTTAAGTGTTTACCAAACTTTGCAACAGACGTAAGGTCGAACATGCACATGAAGATATCCTTCCAAAGTGCTGAGAGTGAAGGAAACAGAGCTAGAAAAATAAGGAAAAAATAACATAACATTATTTTGATAGTCTACTGAAAACATATTGCTTTGAAATCTTGCATGGTTTAGTTTTACATGGAAAACTGCAGGACAGAAAGTTATTTTAGTGAGCATTTGGTAAGCTAGTGCTTCCTTACAAGGTATTCTTTTACAGAGGTAGGAGAGCTCTCTGAGTCTAGGCTCTGTGTTTCTTCTCTGTTTTTCCACTGAGGAGAGGCTGGAAACAAAAGTCATCTTCACAGACTCTGGTCTTTCATTTATACCCTAGATGTTACAAATGCTGGCATCTGCTCCCATAATACACCCTCAGGGTGACATCTGACCTGCAGTGAGGTCTGTATGAGGTTAATGCTCTTTGACTAGAATTTGTTGGTAGGATTTCTTGAAGGAGCCTGTACTGACCTAGAAGCATTATGAAAGAAAAGACCCATATATGCTTGGAGTGCCAAGAGCTAGTGGATCACACTGGCTGTATTCCCACGTAGAAGGGAAATGGTTTCTTACAGTATTGCTTCTGGTGGGAGTGTTAATTTAAGTGAAAGCTGTGCAATGGGTGACTGAACTAGCATAGGCCAATATTCTGTGTTACTCAAGCAGAAGGAATTTAGAAACTCTGACTCCAGTGCCGTAAATGATAGTAGCCTTGAGTGGTAGTCCTTTTGGCAGAGATGCTTTTACAAACATATCCTTTGGGCCTTTTTCTCCCATTGTTCATCTCTCCCTGAGACCCAAGCTCCAAACGTCCCTTCTGCTCTGCTGAAACAAAGGTTTGTGGGGCTGTGCAGCGAACTGAACGAGGACGCCAGTCCAGGTTAGATGTAACTTTACATTTTAACCTGGGTCAATTCTCCAGTCTGTTTGCTGAAGGAGAATAGGAGGAGATCGCTTTAAGCTGGTCTTTCCAATACAATCTATGGTCCTCACATTGTGTTTACATCCATTGAGTGGTACTTGACATACCAGGTGATTTATTCAACTCTATGACTTGAAACAAAAAGGGACACAAGAATCAGTTAGAGATGGGGTATCTTAAATGTAGTTAGCCATAATACCCTCAAAAAGAAACCCTTCCCCTTTCATCTCTGATACCTACCTCTTAAGGAAGGAAATTCTTGATTTTTGTCAGTTGAGGAAGGCCAGCAAGACAAGGAGTGCACCCCTCTGCTCTTCCTGGTGAGCTCCCAGCAGTCCTTTAACTAGGACAATTACACCTTTGTTAGAATGAAGACTCTTAGGAAAAGGAGGAATGTGTAGATGAAGAATTTTTTGGTTGGTTGGTTTGGGGTTTTGTTTGTTTGTTTGTTCCCCCCCCCCCCCATTATGTGGATTGGTATATCTTCTGGGTGCAGTTGCTTGAAAGGCAGATGGGTGTGAGCACTCTGTCAGATGGTATGTAATCCTGTTTAGGTAGGAACTGGATATGGCTGTCATAAAACAGAAGCATATAAACCCACCTAAAAGTGAAAATAAGAGAGACAGACAGACTTGAAGTAAAGATTAATTGAAAAGGGCCCTTTTTAACATTGTGCCTCAATGGAAAAATTCTTAATGCCAAAAGTCTTACGTAAAAAAAAAGCAAAACAAAAACCCCAACAGTCTTGGTCTTGCCTTCCAAATAATAATGTTTATAGTGTGGTTCTATGGATGCTAAATGTGTTGGAACTTTCCAAGAGATACTGCTGCCTCTAGCATAAAGATTGATTTGACTTCTGTGGTGTTTGCAGGAAAAAAACAAGTCAGCATTAGAACTGTTACAGCTTTGATATGAGGTCTGTTTCGGCATCCTATGAAGTTGGAGGTGTTTTCAGAATTTAGTAACTTCTTTTGAAGACAAAACATTCCCATTTGCAAGCTGTTTTTATGTGAGTTAAGCTATAATTTTACAGTCATTCTTTTTTGATTATTTCAGACCTGGAAATATTTTTTCCTACTACTTTCTTTGATATCCAAAATCAACATCAGGAAAGTAGGACAGAACCATTTTCCTTATTTCTGAATTTTTACTCCTGGTGATTGATTCTGAGGCTGTAATTAGCTCATTATTGGGCAGCTGAGGATAGAGTTGGGAACGCTTTCACTGACTTTGTTCTTATTTATAAAGTTCAGAACGATGCAGAAATGGGGATGGTAGTTGCGTGATTGAGTCTTCGCTGTTCTCAAGTTTTTTGTTATATTAGGAGACTAACTGCCTCATGTTTTTGTCATGTACAGACTTTCCATTTCATTATCTGTTTGTGAACATGCTATTTCATAACTACCTCCTTTCATAGTGTCTCAGTCTTTTTAATTTATTACTACCCTATGTGTTCCTCCTTGTAAATACAATGAAGGCATTCTAATTATGGAGCCTTTGTTTTTTTCTTTTTATTTGAAATACGATTGGGTTTATGTCATTAGATTAAATCAGATTAGAAACTGCACAGGACAGATTTGTTACCATCCTCTGAATTTGAGTATCCTGTAGAATTGTCATTGCATAAATAAGCAATAATAATTTATCTTTATTGTTTGATAGTCCTGCAGTGTTAGTATAAAACTATAACTTTGAGATGCTTGAATACATTATAAGAAGTGTTTTAAACCAGTGTTGTTTATCTAGTTTCTTGCTAGAGCATTCTTCCCAATGAGTATTTGATGGATTTGGACTGACTCTTCACAATCTGAACTTGTCATATTTGAAAGTAGAAATTTGGTGTTAGATTTTCTGCATTAAATTGAATCACAGAATACCAGCTTGGAAGGATCAAAGTTCCTCAAGGATGATCTGGTCCAGTCAAGTCTTGGTAAAGGAACAGTCTATGCAAGATGTCCCAGCACCCTGTCCAGCTGAATCTTAAGTGTCCAATGGTGGGGACTCCACCACTTCCCTGGGGAGATTATTCCAATGGCTGATTGTCCTTGTGAAAAATTTTTCCACTTGTGTCCAATCAGAATCTTCTCAGGTGTAAATTCTACCCATTACCCCTCATTTTTCCATAAGACTCCAGTGTTGTAGCCACCCATCAGAGTAGAATGTGGCAATAAAGTGCCTCCTAAGCTTTCTTAAGGCTGAACAAACCCAGTTCTCTCAGCCATTTGAAACTGCTTTTTCCCCAGCCGTTAAGTGTAATACTTCCTGTTCTTCATAGTAAATTAAGATATCATTGCAACATATCTTAATTATAATAAGGTAGCAGTGCAAGGAATCTGATTCCTGAAAGGGCAGTTAAGGAAGTATATGTCCAAATAACCTTGTTTGCATTGAAACTATTCTACAGTAAGCATTTCCCTGTTACATTTGTAAAAGAGCTTGTTGCATTGTTAGAAGAGCCTACCTCATTTTCTTTTTTAATAACAGCAAAATATTACTAGATTTTAAATTCTTACATGAGAAAACACTTACCATCCTGCAAATTGGAATACTGCTTACAAAGCAGATGCTTGCCTAAGGTCATGCTTGGCTCAGTTATGGAAGGCTTCATGGTTGGAGTCGGGAAGCAAGACCTTGTGGAGCTTTATCTGAAAAGTTGTGTTAAAATCTTTATTGACTCAGGTGCTGTGATGTTTATGCTGTTCAATATTTCTTTATTAGCTACTGGAGGAGAGCCTTTAGCATTTCCTTGTGCAGCGGGAAGCACTGATATTACCACCACTAACTCAGTAATTTTTAATCAGAAAAAGCATGTAAAATTCAGGAAAAGGGCATTAGAAAGGTACAAAAGAGGAAATACTGGTGAGAAGAGAGAAAAGGGGAGGAGGGGCTAAAATCTGATCTGATATAAAGGTAGCAGAATTATGTCTTTCTCATAGGAAATTGAACTTTTAGCGCAGAAGGGAACTTACTTTTATGCAAATACAGCTCTTTTAGGGTTCTGCTGAAGTTTAAGGACTGAAAATTCAGGACTTAAGTTCCTATTAGAGATATTAAAATTATTATATATTTGTTTTGCTTCTAAGCAAGCATTGTGTCTTATGCTTTATGTTAATAGAAAAAAAGTGTATTACATGTGCAACAAGAAAAAGGATTTTTTCCATACACTGTGCTTTATCCTTAAGTGTAATTTTAGTGTGTTTGAGCAAACGTCGCACTCTTATTTTTCTTATTATCTTTAAAGTTCTGAGATTTTTCTGCCAAGCTACTGCAGGTACTGGAGGTGCTGGGATGCATTTAGACCAAATGCATTTCTTCTTTATAGCCTCTGGCTGCAGTTCCTTCCTCAGTCTGTTGCTATTAGGAGTTTTAGGCAGATGTTACAAGTACTTATTATATCTGAGTAACGCTTGTCAATATGTTTTGTTTGTTTTTAACAATGAAAGGAAAAAACATATTTATGTCTTATGTCTGTTATTACATAGCATAGTAGAAAAACTGTAAACATATGCTTCAAACTTTATCCAGTTTATTCCTGTGTGTTTCCTTCATTTTTGTTTGGAACAAAGATTGTCTTACAGATTGAACCTACCTGAACACATCTGAATGGTTTATGATATGAGAGTCTTTAAGATACATTTTTATTCTTTTCTTTCATTTCTGTTTTGTAAGAATAAGGCATGTATTGTTTTCATATTCTTTACTATTGAGGTGTATGGGAGTTTTACATGCTCTTATCTGGGAATTTGGAAATAGCTAATTCTATTCTCATTGAAAATATGAAGCAAGTGGAGTACAGCTGTAGTGAAAAATAAAGACAGTGTATAATTCCATATGGTGGAGATATTTTAGTTTTCATAGAAGAGCAAGAGAGCTGTGGAGTTTCAAACTCCAAGTTAATTTTATCTCTGCAGGTGTAGTAACAGCCAAGCTACAGCTGAGAGTAAGAACAACTTCTAGATTTTGAATACTTCAGAAAATACTAGTTGGTTTTGGGACTGCAATAAATAAGGCGAAGTATTAAATCTACATGTGCTGTGTTTAAAAGACTGGTTATGATCATGGGAAAGTGTTGCAAAATAGAAAGAAGAACTGGAAAAAATAATATTTCTTTATTTACATGTGAGCCTAGCTCTACAGAGTTTAGTAGTGATGAAAAGAAACTATAGTTCTGTATCACAATGACTACTTCATTTTGGTTTATTTCATACTATTGGAGTTACAGTTACATTTTCGTACATTTGGTAGTATGACTGAAGTTTCTTATGTGTAGGTTAAAATTTTAGGGATTGCTTTTACAGATCACAGTTTTTGAGTAGTGTTTCATGCTAATTTTGCATGTAGTCGTTCATCAAGTTGTCACTCACTCAAAGTTGTCAGAGCCATGGTTCCATCACACTGAAAGGGTACAGGTATAATACAGTTATTTGGTGTACCCAGTTCCTTCTCTGTCATTTACAATTGATAAGCTCTTAGTGTATAAGTGAAGTTTCTGCTCTTACCCTCAATAGTCAGGTATTTACATTTTACAATGTTAATTTTAATCTGATTTCTATTATTACATTTCTGTATGTCTGATAGTCTCGTCTTCCCTGCTGTTACTGCTGCTTTCCACCTTTGTGGTATCTACAGATTTAATTAGCATGCATTTGGTGTTGTGCCAGGGTTATCAACTAAAATGTGAAATCAGCTTCTAAACTGACCCTGGAGGATTGCCACTGCTAATCTTCCTCTGATTCTATTTCCTATTTCAGCACCACCCGTTGTCCTCTCTCTTTTAGCCAGTTCCTTACCAATACCTTTGCTAGTGCTGTCATTTGTTCTTTCAGTGGTACTTTCTCATGTCAAAACAATCTATTAAAATATTTTCATAGAAAATTTGGTCTCAGTTCATAAAACTCACAAAAATTACCTGGTCCTGATGAATTGCACGTGCAAAGGAATTCAGATTTTGCTCCCAGTGTTTGCATGGTCTAACCACAGTATTCCTCATCATTCTAAATATTATGTGTTATGTTTAAGAAAGTGAAAGTCGTATAATGTTAGTATAGTCTATATGTTTTCTGCCTGTTTAATTGCAATAACTCCAAACACCATTCTCTTTCTAGCTGCTTGCATCACAAAGCTGGTATTCCTTTGTAAGAACGTAAACCCCCAAAAGGTGTAGGAAATCAAATAACAAAAGCATGATTTACAGTGATAGCTTTTGGCTAGTGTACCCAAAAAAAGAAATTATTGTCAAGTTGCAACTCTTTATTAAATATTGATTCAGTCTTTGCTCACCTTGTTGTTTTACACCATACTTGTCTGAGATCCTGTATTACTAATGTCGTTATTGCTTTTGGCAGTCAGATGCTTAGGAGAGTTGTGAATGCTGAAATGTATAACATCATGATTCCCTTTCGAGTATAGTAAATGGGAGTAACTTGTCCCTTTTCAAAAAAAATGAGAAGGGTTCTGAGGATGTCATGGGCAAGAAGCATTTATGTGTTGTAGTATATGACTTCACGCTAGACGTTTGCATCCCTTCTCACAGATTTAATTCCAGTTAGGGAAAACTGATTGCTAATAAGCAATGATGTCTGGCCCAAACATGCCTAAGATACATTAAAAAAAAAAGGTCTGTGTCATCAGTAATTATGCCAGCTCCATTAAAACCACAAACAAACGTAGAAGCTGCTCAGTGCAGTTTCCCTGGGGAGGTAAGAGTTCTGTTAGCCCGTTTTGCTTGTTCTGCCATTTTCCTGCTTTTTCTATGAATATACCAACACCCAAAATCTCTGTCCCATAATTTTTAAATGAGTTAGAAACTTCTATACTCTGCTAGTATCTACATGAATGCAAACCAGCTCTCCTACTTACCTTTTGAATGTGTTGCCCTAATCTTTCCGTGTTGCTGCCTGCCAAAACTGTGTCTGTCTCAATCTATTTGTCTCTTTCTTCCTCCCAGTTTACACTAACTGAACATGTATATTTTACAGTGTCTTGATGAAACTAACACAAAACCTCTTAACACATCAAAATGTTTTGGAGAATACAATGTAGAAAACCTAGATTTTCACTTTGAGTGTGTGTCTTCCTGTTGAAGCTCCTGATTTCTTGGGTTAGGAAGTGTTGTATAACATTTTGGCTGTGCTTGTGTGATTCAGATCAATAAGCATTTCATAAACACGTTTTTGGCTCCATTACTTCCCAGTTCCCTGTTATGAGATTAGTGCAATTTAACCTGTATAGAATATTATTGGCAGCATCAAAAATCTTCTAATCCTGCTGTTCTAGAGAGAGTGATGAAATAATAGAGTTGTTCTGAAAAATCGGGAAATTCCTGTTGCCACATGAAAACAGAGAATATCCTGAACTGGGATGAAGAAGTTTCTGGTATTCTTCTAGAAATGTTGACACAATCCTGACCACAATATTGGGTTCTGTTTTGACTGAAATTCTCTGTAACAAGTCTGCTTGAACAGAGTGCAGCAGTTAGTGAAGGCCAAATGTACATTTAAGGTAAAAATGGAGGAAATACGTGAAATAGTTGAGATATTCATGCTCATGTGGGATTCATACTGCAGGTTTCAACTTCATTTGTATTTTATGGTAATGAGAATTCTTGGCTGGAAGTGTCTGATGGTGTGATACTAGTTTGTACAACATTCAAATAGCACCAGTAATAATCTTATTGAGATTTGTAATTACATTTGCATAATATATTAAGCAGAAGAACTCTGAATACCTTATCTGCTGTGTGCTACTTCACAGGAGGTCGGAGCTGGTCCCTTCTGTGGGCTTTATTAGGGACCCTGAAAGCTGACTGTAGACTGATAACAGAAAACTGGAAAATTGGGTCAAGCTAGGAGGAAAACCGTGATTAGCTCAAACAGAATTCATGTGGTAAATCGTTGTTACTGTTCCTAAATAACTGATCTCTCAGTATTTCATGCTTTATAATGTCAGGTTTTTATTATTAGAGTTTTTTATAGTCTTGCAATAAAGTCTTTAAATTACTAATAAAACTGAAATGTACAGAAAAAAGTCTCAGAATTCTTATAATTTATCTAGCAAGATGCCTGTAACTTATTTTATAAAAGGTATATCTTGAAGCAGATAACTGAATTACTTGCCCAGTGTGGTCTTGCAGGCCAGCTGGTTCACCTGGTGCCAGAGTGGAGGATGTCACATCTGTACAATATTTGAGTTGAATTTAACCTCAGCAGATGCAATTCTCTGGAGAGCAGCAGGGGCTTCTTTGTAAACTTCTGGTCGAATTGGTATTTTTGAACCATGATTTTGTATCAGTGAGTATGTATTTATGGCATTCAAATATCAGGGCTGGATTTTTACTTTGTTACATTAAAGGCATGTAAAATTGAGTGAAATTTTTGCTTTGTTTTTTACTCAGACTTTTCCTGAAGCAGATCAGATCTAACATGCATCCAAGGAAAGTCTTTCATTAGCTCTGTTTATGTATTACATGAATAGATCATTTATATATGTAAGTGATCTGCTTGCTAGTTTAAGTTCTGAACTGGTGTTCCCTGCTTTAAAAAATTTGGTTTTCAGGTTGGTTTCCAGAGAGAATAAAGCAATGCTTTAGTCTCAGATGGACGATAATGATTAATAAAAACATTAATCAAGTCAAATAAGTTCAAATGTTGATCAGCTCTATAAAAACCAGCATCAAAACTAGCTAAAACTGTTCATTATGCGAGTTCGGAAATGCACCTTCTGTAACATTACATATCGCCAAGAACTTACTGTCAGTCTCCTTGTTAGCCATTAGGTGCACAGTAGACAGCTAATTCTACTTTAATAGGCAAGCAACAATGAGATTAACTGTGTAGGTTAAGTGACTGAAAATAGCAACTTTGATCCTCCAAGTGATGAGCTGTTTAAATGGAGGAAGATACTAGACAGAAAACAAGCATGGGAGTGAAAGAAACAAGAATGGGAGGAAGACATGAGTGATTTCTGAGGGCTGGATTTGGTGGTTTTTGTACTTTTGAATGTTCCTAAATGACTGTTTGTTTATGTGTAGTATTCTCTGACTTGCTTTTAAAAATATTAATTCAGACTCTGCTTTAACTCAATAGCTGTAGTTATTTATTTGAATCTGTCTTTAACACAACACTTATAATTTAGGCATGTCAAATCTATCATATCTTAATCTCTAATAAAAAGAAAAAAATTCGCAGTGCTATAAAGTGCAAAGTTTCCTATCGTATGTTTTCTCGTTGTAGCTTCTCAGCAGGAATTCCGTTATGTGCTGTCATAGAATCTAAAAATGACAAAACTTGAATCATTTTCCATAGTTTTCACTGAGATGCAGGCGTCTGATTCACCCGGGTGCTTCGTCAGGCTGAACTTTTACCTGAGATAGAGTGTGACTCTTGCCACATTTCCCTTCAGCTGAAAATCCCAACCCTCATTATATTGACGAGGAATCTGAATGTAATTTTAATGTCAAAAAGGAAAGCACCCTACCTGTCTCAAAATAGCAAAACAAGAAGGGGGAGTGGGGGAATATTTGCAAGAAGTAGTAAAACTGTTTTTCATATGTGCATAGAAGACTTCTGGGGAGTCTTCTCACCTACCTTGCGATCCCCCTGGTTATAGTCAGAAACAAACCTCTACGGTTTTCACAGTGAATTAGCTTAGCACAACCGAAAAGCTAATGCCAAATAATACTGTAAAATGTATCTTGTTTTACCTGTTGGGATAGGATTTCTGACTCAAAAGATGCGTTACCAGCTTCTCTTGTGTTCAGGGTTGGTGAAGGCCAGTTGTGCGGGCGAGACTGATGTGCCAGGCGTGGCTGCTGCGGTGCAGAGCATTAGGTCTTTCAGCAGGCAAGCGCTGCCTTCCCACTCAGGACTCTGAAGCTGAGCAATTAGGCATGATATTTGCTTTTCAGCCTTGAAAAATTTATTTTGCAGTCCTGAGTAATATAGTAAAGATAAAAAAAAACCAACCCAAATGACATCATGACAGCAGTGGGAGGATTTGTGTTTCTTCCTTTGTGTTTTCCTTGTGGATTTAGAGCCATTTATGTCCCTCTTCGGCTCTTTCCCCTGAGGAGTTCTTCCACCATGTGTGCTTGTTCTCCCTGTGGAGGACTTGGTTGGGAGTTTCAGGAGATGGTTGTGATCTGATTCCTTATGTGGCTGTGGAATAGCATGCAGGAAACGATACAGTTCTCTGCTGCTTCTCTCTTTTCAGTATGAAGCCTTACAAGTGTGCACTCCTGTAAGGCACTCGTTCTTTTTTTTGCTGCCTCCAGCAAGGCTTTGATTCAGCCTATGTCAACATCGGTCAGGTTGAACTATTCATGTGGTTGACATGGAATGAACAATAACATGAAATAATCTAAATTTCCAGTGAAATACAATTTTTCTTCCTTCCCTTGCACACGGACAAAGATGTGCTTTCATACATGCTCATACTTGCCTTTTTCTCTGTACCTAAAAATCAGTCACTTGGCATTTCTTCTATTTAATGGCAGTATCTTCTGCTGTATTTTAACAACTTGTTACTAGAATTCTTTCAGTGAGTTATTCCTTAGTGCTTTTTCTTTGTGCAAATAACCAAAAGGTAATAAATACAATGCCATATTTGCAGTACAGTAAAAAACATGATAAAGCTGAAAGGGAAGCAAGAGAGATTATCCTAAATTTAGTAGGAGTAGTAGATCTTTGCTCTACACTGTTCTACTTTTTGCTTACTCACTAGGAAGGAATCTTCTTTCCAATTAGCATTTAACCTATATACTGTTGATTTAGGGCACAGTTAAGTCAGAGACATATTTGGAAAACCCATACTTTTGTCTGTTGTTCTTCAGTAGCCTCCTCCCCTCCTTTTTTGGAAGAGGGTAGATATTCTTAACAATGCTTGACTTCCATTTAAAAAACAGGAATCACAAATATCTGTGTTACTGCTGAGTAAACATTTATTGGATGAAGAAGGAAGAAAACAAAGGATCTGTGTAATACATTAAAATGGCCGTAGAGTAGTGTTGTTTTCTGAAACACTCTTCTTCTTGCTGGACAGTCTTTCAAAAACATATTTGAAATCTAAAGCCACAGTAGCCTGGGAGAAAAACAGTAAAATATACATGATATAACAGTGCTTCTTCACATGTTGCAAGAGCTATGGGAAGTATTTGATGTATATATTTGTTCTCTTAGGATGACCTTTCTTTTTCTTCTCATTGTATGCCATTTATTTTTCTTTTTTTTTTTTTTTTTTAGCCTCCAGGGTTTACTTTGTTGCTTCACATCTTACCTTTTTTTCCATTTACCACATAACTTCAGGAACAAGAAACCATTTCTTTAAATTTTTGTAATGTGCTCTCTATTCCTTTATATTTTATGTGTCTGTAAAGTATGTTCTACATTCTTCTGTGTGTGTCTTTTTTCCCCTTTTAATATATTTTTATAGCTTCTTGGTGGTTGTTATTGCTGATCAAGTACATGGTTGCGAGAGGGATAAGATCAGCCTCATATTAAGACTGTATATCCTTCCTTTGGCAAAATGAAAAGCACCTAATGATCTCAGAACTCATTTCTGTACAGACCTCCCCTTCCCTTGCCTCTCATAATTCTTGGTGTATTTATATCTCTGTATTTATTCCTGGAGGAAGATAGAGAAGGACTAGGGAAGAGTTGCTGTGGGATGCAGTGTGAACCAAGCAGGTTAGTTTGTTTTTTCATCAGTCCCAGACATTTTCTGGTGATTTGCAACTAACAGCCTGCTGAGCTGAAGCTTGATGCACTTAGAAATATCCCTGATAATTAAAAAACATGTATGTGTGTCTTATATAGATACACATATGAACACATATGTAAGAATATATATTAGTTTGTTAAATTGTCCAGACAGCTTATGAGTGAGCATTTTTCTGTATCATCAGTGTATTTGAAAAAAAAACAAACAAAAAAAACGAATATGGAAAATGGTCTTTTTTTTGACTGTTGTTTGTCAAAACCAGTCAAGTCCTCAGTTTATTTTGTCTAATTTACTCTCAGAATTGTTCAATGCAATCAACTTTCAGAGACTACATATGATTGTGCTGAAATGCAGAGAGCAGAGACTGCATATCTAAAATGAGGATCAAAGGGAAAGAAAACATTTATGTGCCTAGAAATATGTGTTAAGGTTTTCTAGCATAGGTAGTAATTCACAGTATAACAGCTGGGCATATTCTGGATTCCTCGTTAGCCTCTTCTTTCAGGATTTCTTTGACAGATGGCACTCACAGATGGACATAACATTCTTAAGGAGCTTACTCTTTCTACTCCTTTACCCGCCAGTAACTCATGATACTATTAGAAATCTCAAAGCTTTGACATGAATTAGCCTTACTTAGCAGACTTTAATTTTTTAATCTTTAGACTATGCTGCAGTGTAGTGGCTGTGGAGTTCTTAATCTGTTTACTTAAGTTCTTAGAAGCCAAAATGGAATTCCAATAAAGTTGACATAGTAAAACATGACATACATACAGTCTTCTAGAATTGTTTTTTAAATTGCCATGATAATATTTTTATTCTTATCTTTTGGAGGAAAAGTGTAGAATGATACAAAAGAGTACAGTTCAGCAACCCAGAAAAAACTCTGTCAACTGAAGTTCACAGAGTTCAAACAGGCTGCTTAATATTTCAGTGTAATTACATCGAGATATTAAGTTGAACAAACCTAATATTTAAATTTGGCTGGTCAGTGAAACTTATTTCTACGACCATGAACTTAAATTAGGATTTTTTTTCTTGGTAAATATTTTTAAAGTATCATCTGATAGACTGCCACAAAAGAGAGCAAACTATATTAGAAATATTTGAATACACTTCTATGATAGTTATTCATCTTCCACATGCTTAATGTTGTTTCTCAATATTCATGCAACTTTGGGCTTGAACTTGGAAGCCATTACTCTCTCAAGTGTTGACTCAAATGGCCGTTTTCTCTGATGAATGTTGGTGTGGAGTTTCTGTTGAGGAATGTGAAACTGTAAGCAGAATGGTCAGTTCCAAAAAAAGCATTGTGACAGCTGGGCAGGTTAGAGAGGCGAAAATAGTGAATGCCCTCAGCCAGGTCCTCCACTGCACGTATTTGTAGCTTATTAGAAAACTAGAAGAACACCAGATGGAGATGGAATAATGAAATCAGGTTTTTTGTTTCGTTTTCTAAATGCTGTGTAAATTTAAGGTTTCCAACTTTTCCTACACAAATACCACCTAGCCCACCATAGTGAAACTTCTGTTTCACAGCCCATTTTCAACTTGTTTGTTTGTTTTTTCTTCGTATAAGTAGTTCAGGCCAGGATAGTGCCTAGTTTACATCTACAGCAAATTTCATACATATTTTACCACCTAAAAATCATCCTATAAGCCTTGCCTTGCTGCTGTTTGGTTAAAAAAGAAAAAAAATCTGTCTTCCTTTACTTGTTAAGTTCAAAATTGCTGTACAGTGAATGTCAGTATGAGTTGGATGAGGACAAAGTCCTCAGTTAAGAAAAGATGTTAGAAGAAGCTGTGACCATAGCTAGAGCTCCTGATGTGAGAGGTAAACCATAGGAAGAAGTTACGTTTCAGTAGAATCAACCAGCTAGCTGATCCTTTAACATACCTGGCAGCAAGCATCAACTCTTCTTGAAATTGCTATGTGAAAGAAAGACTCTGCTTTGGGGCAGTGGAGCTGTAGCACTGGTGGTTACCCTATTTGTGAGACTCTAGGAGGACACTTGTACACTGTGCCTTGCTGAAGCCACAGACTCGTGCTGAAGCCCTTCTTAGGACATAAGTCTCCTCTGATAGCCAGGACTTCTTACAAAGAAAAAAAACTGTGCAGAGGAGCAGTGGTGTGGACAGCTACTCATGTAGTGTTATCTAATGTCTTGAGGCCTGTCTCACCAGCATTTATTACCTTAACAGTGTCAGCAGTCTCAAAGACTTAACCTTGATTGCTGAGCATTTTGCGATAAATGGGGGTTTCCTCTTTGTCAGACTTCATAGCAGAAAAGGGAAGCTTTTCATTTTAACAAATTCGTAAGTCTCACTACTTCTAAATGTCAAGATATAATCAAGACAATTTTGTGGTTCTACCTGTCATATCCTTGTAGAGTTGAGAGAGAAACTTTGCCAATTTTTGTTTTATGAAGTGCAATTTCCAGTGCAAAAATAGGCATGTTATTAATACTAATGCTTAAGACTTATTCTCTCTTAAGCCGCAAGAACTCTATAGTACTACAACTGAGTATGTAGTATTTTGGTGTTACTTCATTGCAGAATTAGGTTTGGGGAGCTTTGATAAGCTATAACCAGAATGTTGTTATTGAAATATATTTGAAAAGACAGCTGTAATCGTAATTTCGGAATCATGGGATGGTTGAGGTTGGAAGGGACCTCTTGAGATCAACTAGTCTAGCCCTCCTGCTCAGAGCAGGGTCAATGAAAACAGATTGCCAAGCACCATGGCTAGTTGGATTTTGAGTAGTCCTTTCAAATTAACCATAATTCTGGATTGACTTTGATCAATGAATGGCATTATACCTCCAGAGCTTTAGAGTATTGCTCTGTAGTTAAGTTGCAGCTTGTCTTGTTTCATGTAAGGATACTTACCTCATTCCCTCAGCTGTGTCTCCTTGAGTTTTACAAATTGTATTCTGTTAGTAGCAGTTTTTACTAATTTCCTTTGCTGATGTTTGGATTTTTCAAGCCAAATACTTATTTTTCAAATCGGTGTTTGGTTTTTTTTTTTTGAACAAACAGCACCCCCTACCCCCAAAAAAAACCCCCCAGCATTAAAACCCTCACAAAAAAAACAAAAAAACATTCCTGTTTTGTTTCTACCAGCTTTTGTTCGCACATCTTTCAAAACTTTTGTGCTTTTGCTCAAATATTTTCTGAGACCATCATAAAAAGCTATTTGAAACTGTTAAAATTACCTGCAAAGAAATACAGTACAAGATTCTTGTGTTTGTATGCATGAGTTTTTCCTCAACAATATTAAGATCAATGTATTATTAAGCATTCAAATGTTCAATTCTTTGTGTGCCCAGTTCGATATTTGAGTCCCTACAAGTTTGGGGCTGGTTTTTTTTGTCTAATATGAACAGCTCGGGTAGAAGACAATCCTGAAGGAAGTCACAAGCTTCTATACTCTTGTTTTACTATCAGATGCTGGTTAATTTTTTTTTGGTTTGGTTTTTTCATTTGTTTTTTAACTGTTCCAATGTTTGGTAGTTGGACTATTTCAATTAACTACCTTTTTTAAAATTTGAACTTTTACCAGTTTCAGGGTGCACTATGTATCAGACTTTATGTCCATAACTGTTTGCCCTAAGGAATAGTCTTTCTGATAATATCTACAACTCCTTTTTTCTTATTTCATAGGTGTTTCAAACGACCTCTGTAAATCCTCACTGTAAGCTACTAAATTTAAAACGGTTACAAAATGACACAGTGTGTTCCTGGTTTTAGTGTGTAGAACTGACAAGACCATAGAAATAATCCTTAGACATTGCAAGTGACTTTGCCCTGACATCTCTTCCAAGTACTGCATGAGGGGCCTTAGCCTGGATGTGAGCGTTTTCTCCATAGCTACTGGTTCTGTCAATTGATTAGCATTTTAGATGGAAGACAATAGCTACAGGGAGGAAGTAGCTGCCAAGAACTTATCAAAAAGAATTTTTCAGATCACCTCTTATACTTTTTTTTAAAGAAGAAAAAAAAAGGGATATAAACAGGTTTTAAAACTAATTATCTTTGGTTTAGAACTGTTTCCATATCTGAGGGATACATTATTTGAAAGCAAATACGTATGTACAAAGACCACAGGGTTACATTTTTCTAAGGTAAATAAATTGTAGGACATTATAATATGATGTGGTGGAGCATATATTTATAAGCCAGTAACTGCACCGAGTTCAAGTGTTCAGGAATGAATATCAGTGCCTGAACAAATTCAAGTTGTATATGTGTTGGCTGATACACTCATTCCCTATTCTTTGCTGTTATTTCCATTATTAGCATTTGAAATTAATAAAGAACACTGAATACCCTAAGTTAAATACTGTGTTGTGCCCAGAATACTTGTCTGAGTGGCAGAAATTGAAGACCATAGAGAAAAGGACTGGGAGAGGAGTTAGAGAGGTCAGCTAATACTTCTGCTGTGAGGCAAGATCAAACTATAGCTAAACTACTCTTGGCAGACATTTGTCTAACCAGTTCTTAAAAAACATGCAGTGATGGAGATGGTGAAATGTCCCTAAGCAATTTGTTGTGTTGTCCTACTCTTGTTATTGTGAAAGTGGTTTCTAATGTCTCTTCAAGTGTCTTTCATTGGGATTTAAATTCATGACTGCTTGTCTTGCCCGCACTCAATGTGGATAACCATTAGCCTGAGTCTTTTTTTGCATTGTATACTTCAAGTCAGTAGTGCAAGTTCTTTATAATAAAGGAGGAATGTAATTACCTTATTTTTAGTGGACACAGAAGTTATTTCTCTCCATATGGATTTTGGATTTAAAAGGTGCGCTTTGGCAGAATGTATAGTCTGAAACTAAGTTTGAGTTCACTACCTGACTCTGTATGTGATGTAGCACGTGTACTGATGCATCTACTATGTGAAAGCTTGATCTCTCCATTGTCTCTCATTTAGTTTTGTCGTATTGTTAGGAATAAAAGTTGATTAGGATGTGTAACAGTATAAATATAAAGCTGCACACACTGATCAATAAGCAGTGACTATATCACAGATCTAGAACCGTTATTGTCTTGGTTTCGTTGATGTTTCCCAGTGATTGATGGGAGTCTGTCCACTGACTTTCATGAAATTTGGATGCATTCCCTGCTGCTGAGAGTAGTGAGATTCTTTTAGTAGAGGTGAATTACTGGGCGTCCTTGGAACAACACGTACATAATGATTTATTATCAAGACTTAATGAGAAAACAGGGGAGTTTTACAGTATTAAGATACTGTTTAAGAAAAAAAAAAAAGTTGGACCTCCTCACTGTAATTTTAAAATAAGGTTGTTAATAGCATTTTTTTTCCATGTAGTTGCTTTGCTCATTAAGGCTGAATTCTAAAGCGTTCAATTTTTGACTCTTTCTATGACTTCAATACTACATGCACGGCTACTGCATGTTTTTCAGTTGCAAGCTTTAGTTTGTCAGCTTTATATGAAGCAGGTTTTGTTTAATATACAAACACGATGCAGCTGTTTGGGTGCTATGTAAATAATAAGGTTGTGATCAAAGTTCTTTAAATGGTTTTGGATTCAATTGAAATACGCACTTTTTGGATTCCACCCAAAAGTGGAGGAGTGTCTGTTTAGGAGAAGGCACAGTAGAGTCTTGATAAGAGGCACAGTTAATGAGGTACAACATATTCCAGTTTTCTCATGCTGCTATCTTTTGCAGCCTATCTTATTGGGATTACTATAGAATAGCTGCCGACTATCCAAATCTCGTTTGGCTCAGTGCACATCGGTCTTGCTGCCAGATGGAGCCTATTTCTAGTTTTGCTCGCTAGAATTCAGATAAACTGTAGTTGGCAGAATATGGCAACTTTGACTTTGATATAACCCAGTACACCGTAATGGAAAATAGAAATTGAGGTCCTGGGCATCGATGTCTATAGGTTTCACTGTGAAAAAAATGCATCAATTGACTACCAATCTTGATGGAAGTTCACCAGCTGTTTCACTCTCCATATCTGAAGCGGGCTGTCAGTATGGCATTGCTGAATAAGTTAATAAAAACTTCACAGGCAGAAAAAAAATAATTTCTCCTTTCCTTGGAGTGCTGCCAAGACAAAACATCTTCATTTTTTATCATGGGTGTAGCATTTCTGTGTGAGGAGGAGTGTGGAGGAAAAGTCTGCATGAAACAACAGAAGGGAGTGAAATAAACACTTTGCCAAACTTCTGTCCTGACTGAGGATAATCCTGTGTTCTGGATTTCTGGATAAAAAGTCCAGGCATTCTGGCAGTAGGATCTTGGGGGATTGTTTTTTGGTTTTTGGTGTGTGGGGGTTTTTTTTGTCAGTTGTTTTTTTTGGTTTTTTTTTAGAGTAGGTAACTTGGCAAAGGATAACGTTTCTTGTTCTGAGAGTAGATAATGATAATTGTTGATGTCTGCTTTTAACCTTTTGATTTATACTTTTGAGGAATGCTCTTGCATGTATAATGAGAAACTAATGTGCTGTAAAATCCTCAATTAGTAGTAAGTTGTCTGGATCAGTTTCTCTGTGCCAGCAGTTACACCTGAAATTAATTTATTTTTCTTATTTGCTGGTATTTCAATTTGCATTGGTAATGTTAAAAAAAAAAATACTGTTCATGTGAAGATTTCACAGAAAAATACTTTCACGTAAACTATTTTTGTTCTTTACTATTCAAGGACAGCATGTCCTGGGGCATGTGACCCATTTAGAAAAATTAAGTAATTTCCATGCTTTTCTAATGTTACCATTAGAAATAATAATGTGTCCTCCAGGCTATCCCTTCGTTACCCAGTGGGCTAAAATAAAATGGTAGCTCAGCTATCAAATGCTCCTTTGATTTCAGACAGGTCCGTTTCTTTCTTCAGGCTCAGCTCACATTGCAGTTGTTGAATTTAGAACCACAGAAAGCCTGTTATTGTAATTTCAGTCTGCTGCCTTTTTTAAGAGCTCAGCTGTGTACGGGAGGACAGTCCATTAGCATCTGAAATGTTTATTCCAATGAGGACATATTAAGAGGTGCCCCCTTGCACCATCTGGCCCACTTATTATTTACAGAGAAGGACTCACCTTTTCCTCCATTTCTACCTGATCATTTTTGTTTTGTTTTTTTTTTTTAAAAAAAGAATAAATACAATACAAAAGAACAACCAAAGTGAGCATGTTCTGCATCGTAACTGTTCTGTTATCAGAATAAAGGGATCCCTATGGGTGACAAGCTCTTTAATGGCAGTAGGGTTTTATCACCTAAGCTTCATGATGCAGGCCTGTGAATTGATCCATTGTCATAATCTTTGATAGTGTCTGACATGACTGCTCCTTAATCATTCTGTTACAGTTCTTGCCTTAAACATCACTCTATTTTTGATACATTTTCCTTTCTGTTTTTCTGGTCTCTTGCCTCTGTGAGGAGGCCTTCATTTTATCCACAAAACAAAATTAATTTCAGATTCTTTTGGAATCTGCTGTATCCTCTGCTGTAGACCTGGAGATCTGCACGTGGTCTTGCAAATAACTGAATAACATTGATTCAGTGATTCAAAGAATGACATAGATGAACCTCAGGAACAGATATACTTTGAAACTGCAAGATAAGATAATTCAAGTTAGAAGGAATGTAATTAAGTCCAAATATTGTCCAAATTTCAGTTTGGAGACCTCACAAATCCTGAGGTTTCGTTGAGCATGAGAAATGAATCCAGGAGAAAAAAAAAAAAAAGTACTTTCACACATAGTAAAAATTCTTTTTAGTTTGTTTTACAGCTGGAATGTGCTATGGATTTAGCATGTCTCAGAGGGAATACATTTTCTTGAGTCTTACAGAACAAGTGAAATTCTACTCTGGCTCATTAACAGAGAAATCAAAATGAATGGCAATAATCCAGGTATCTGCTGTGGTCCTATTTCAGAATGTTGTTTATATTAACGCAGTTAGTATGTAAAATGTTTGGGTTTTAATTATGGCTTAAGAAAGTAAACTGTTTTAAAGAGAGGTGAGTGAAGTCATCCGGGTAAACATGCCAATCAAAAGAACAGCTCCCCAAATTAAACCAAGAAGCATGATGAAAAATGATCCATTAAAGATTTTTCAATCTTTCTTCATAAGCCTCCACACTCAGAAAATGTGCAAGTGAAGTTTTCAATATCACACAGACTGTTTATTCCTATAGCATTCTCCAGACCAACAGAAACAAATAATGAAAGTCCACAAAACAAAGAGCATCACTTTATCCAAACTGCTGTGCAGTGCTGATTTGCTCCTACAGTCAAAGGTAATGAAGCTCAGAAATATAGAAGTCATTCCTGTACTCTGTGTTGGAGTTGTGGTTTAAATGGACATATATGTTTTTCAAAAAGTTTATTTGGTTCAGACTTCCAGCTCTTCTGATGCTGTTACATATCACTTATTAAAAAAAAAAACCAAACAAAAAACCCCTCAACAGAACAGCAAATTCAAACAAAAAATCCCACCCCAAACTGCAACAAAACAAACAGAAAAGAAATCTTTGCTCAGTTCACATCCTCAGGTGGCAATGCTGCAAAAAAGCTGATGTAAGGGAAGTTTGTATTTCTTTGGGTAGGCCCATGTCCCCCTAATTCCTGGTGTAGAATGTTTGAAGTAGTTACACTAGCTTGATTTGTATCAGGTCTAACTCTGACAACCTCGACCCGTTGTACATTGTGCTTCCCTCAGAAGCTGTTCTCAAGAGTATGTCTAAACTGTCTGGGACTGAGTAGAACTCGGGGGTCTCCAGAGGGCACGGTGGTGTCAGAGCAATTCCCCCAATTCAGTACTGTTCCCATTATAAATCTGGTTCATAAAATGGCTTCCAAATGCTTAAACTTCTTGAAACTGAATTATTATCTCATGTTTCAAGTGAGCAGACCTTTTCCTTTTATATAGTGAACTAATTACAGGTTTATTAGAGTATTAGTGCTCCATAGCCTTCCAGCCAGATAATATTAGTTGCTTGACTGAGCACCAGTGTTACTGTTGAGTGATGGTGAATTGGTTTACCCACAATCACCTAGTAACTCTTATCACCAGAGATTCAGTCCAGTGGTCTATTCACTAAACCATATAACTTCTCATTATGTGCTCATTACTTTTGCCAGATTTTAGCTACTTGGTCTGGAATTTTCCTTCCTTAGCGTCTGCCTGAAGCAGTAAGTGTCATCTCTTCCCAGGAACAAGATCAAGAAGCATGCATTGACTTTTCCTATATAGATTTTAAATGAATAAAATAATTCCTAAAAGGCCTGTGAAGAATTCTTCTGCTCTGGGATATGGAGACATTGTTGAAATCCAGGAGAGAATCTTCCTTGAGTCATAGATGTATTTTCATTCTTCTGCCCCCCGCATATATATTTTGGGGTTATAATTTTCCCCTCAGCATGCCAGTTCTTACAAGTTTCAGACAGTCATATGCAGAGTCTGGTACCCAAATACTTTTCAGTTTGGGCTGTTTCAGAACTGTAAGAATGAAGGGACTTGCCTTGCAATTTTGAGAGATGCTGGTAAATAGACACTAGAAAAGGAAGGAGATTCTTTGTTGCTAATAGTGCTTTTCATTTTGGTGCCAGAGAAGATTCCTGTGCAACAGAGAAAAAATTGGACGTGATGAAAGAAGATAGTAAGTATTAAAGGAGTAGGAAGCCAGTGGGAATGGGAAGAGAATCTGAGAAATCACTGTGGGGAAAGAGGGACTGCTGAGAACTGAGATGGGAGAACAAAAGATTAGTTAAATGTGTATATGCATGGAGACCAGGACTCAGGAGTGAAACAGCAGAGTGAAAGAAGGAATAAAAGGAGAAGAGATTTGAGTTTTATAGGCCATGAGGTGAGAACTTCTGAGGTGAGTCTAGGAGGCAGACGATGATAGGAATAGAACTGCAGCTGGGATGGAAGTGTGGGAAGAGAGAAACAGTTCATAAAGTGAAGAAACTGGAGTAAGCCAGGGAAGGTGGAGTGGGTGTGAAGAGAGAAGATCATGGTCTGTTTAGAACAGAAGAAGAATCAGTTCTGATCACTAAAGGAGAGTTGTCAAATGTCATTCAAGACAAAAACATGGAACAAAACCTTCTAATTCTAATGGAATCTTAACTGCAGGCTCAGTAGAGATGCAGGGTTTATGACATCATATTTTTCCCCATAATCTCCACCTTTGAACTCTTCAGTTACACTGACAATAATCACTCCCCTTCCTTGTTCCCCTCTGTGACTCGTAGTTTTCTTAACTTTCCTTTTACTTAGAGCCTACTCTGCTCTGCAGGTGCTTGCAATTCCATCTTTCACACTGTCGTTTATTAGCATTGTTCAGTTGAATTCATTTGTTCATAACCCTTACCTTCTGTTACAAGAGCTGAAAAGAATTTTTGTGTGTTAAGTTGGTCTCTCTTTTTCCTTAACTGTAAGAATTGTTCTTATGAAGTTATTACTGAGCCTTACAAATAGGTTTGCAAGACATACTTCTTCCCCGGCGTGCTTTCAGTGTTGTTTGTAGGTTTGTTTTTGCACAATGTTTACAACAGAGTAGGATTTTTCATATTTTCTCCTGGTTTGTGAGTCTGAATGGGAGAGGTTGGTAGGGTGATGATGATGTTGATTATTATTTCTCTAGGGAATATATTAAAAGATAGACTACAGATAAACGGAGCCTCAAGGGTGACTCATGTTTTTGTTTAGCTTGAACCAAGTCCAGCTTCTAAAAGGAACTTTATTTTAGGTGCATGTTTTTGCAAAGTCTTTTAAATTGAAGTTACAATTCCGGAGGTCTCAATAGCATGTGTTTGTTTTTATTTAGAAACATGCTTAAGGAATGCTTTTGGTGGATGAATGTAAAATAAATAAAACTATCTCAATCTGGAGGTTGCAATTCTGCGACATATTTGGTGTCAGCAAATATCAAGTTAAAGAATGTTATTTAGGGAATGGACCCAGTTAATTTTTTTTTTTTTGCTTTATGAAGAATTGTCTTTATACTTATCTGTGAGATATGAATATATGATTTCTTAAGTAACGTTTGCTTTTTACTTTTTAAATATTCTTGTGTATTTGGAAGGTGGCTAAAATTGGTTTTCAGCATGGGCAACTGTCTGCTTGTCTGGGTAGCACAAATTCAGAAAGTATTTTGTTTTTCAAAACGATGTACTCTCACCATATTAATTGTAATGGAGTGTGTAACAGTGCCACACCTTCATACTATTGCTTCTACGATATTGTTCAAGGTGTGGTTCTAATTTTTTTCCATTATAAATTCTCAGTAAACACTGTTTATAGCTCAGGTTTTTATTGTGCACGCAAAAAATAACAAACCAAAAAACACCAAACCAAACAACAAAACCTTGCTGTCATGTGCAATGTGCATATCTTAGCTTGTGAATATTTAGAAATTTGTCTGCAGAACAACGATGACATTGATTTATAAATTGTTAGGGGAATGAAGCAAAGTCAGGGTTTTCTATTTATTTTAGAGAATTTGTTCTTAAGTCTTACAAATGACTGTTCACTGAGAAAGGATTCATAGTACTTCATACAGTTGTAACTTGCCTTTTGAATGTAACTGATAAGGATAGAGTTAGAACTTAATGTCATATATTTAAAAAATATAGCTTAATAGATATTTCTAATAACTGCACCTAAATGAAAAGGAATTTCATCATTTGAACCTAGTTTGCATGTTGAATACCAATAAATGTCCCTCTGGTAACTTAGAGAGCATAAATGCTTTCATCCTAGTCAGCTCCATACTGGGGGCATACGCTTTAGCTGTATTTCACAATACTTAGGTATCTGTAAAACAAGAGGCCAAAAAAATATTTTTTCTCAAATTTCCAAAACATTTATTTTGTTTATTATATTGCCTGCTTAAAAAGATTTTTCTATATGTGTCATGACCTGAATGAGGCAGCTTCAGAATTTGGCCAAGCAGAACTGCAGTAGTGCATACAATGGCTTTGTTGGTCGTTTCACCAGAAGTGTAACAGACACACATAGTGAGCTGAGGTGTACATGAGAGAAAGATGCTGATGAAAGACACTAAATTTAAAAACCTATTAATTATTTTAGGGGTTTGTTGACCTTTGTTCTATAATAAAACTTAGAGACTGTTTTCTAGCTCCAGTATATGGGTGCATCTTTCCCTTGAAAGTGCTTCAGTGAAATTCTTCAGATGATTTAAAAGTTTTATGTACAAAAGATCAGATCAAATAAGATTCTCCTATTTACCTGTGAGAGGTGAGAGGAGTTTGACCACACAATTTTTACTGAAATTAACAGACATTATATGACTTGATCTATGGGCCCTGTCATGAAATATCCCTGGTGCAAATTTCACCGCATGATGAGCGATTGTGTTCCATCTACTGAACTGTTACTGCTTTTGAATAACAAGTTTTGCAGAGTTAATGCTTGGACCATATGTTGTATCATACATTTTTGTTCTAATTCTGAAATGTATTTTAATTGCAGGGATATTAAACCAGACAACATCTTGATGGATATGAATGGACATATTCGATTAGCAGATTTTGGTTCTTGTCTGAAGCTGATGGAAGATGGAACGGTAAATTAGAATGATATATATTCCTAAGCAACTTTTCTTCAGTCCTTTGCTAGCTACTAAAATGTGTGCTGATAGAGAGAAAAGGTGCCTTATGTCAAATGAAACAGAATTGTAATAGTGTTGTATGTAACATACTGAAATACACTGATGTGCTAATTGTAGTATTTTGTAACCTGCATGGTATATAATAGGTGAGACTAGAATGAAATTCCAGTATGTTAATCATGTCCTAGAGTGTTATGTAGTATTTGAGCTAATATATGTGACTACCTAATCTATAATTACATAACTTAAGAACTGATAATTTTGTTCTTTCTCTTATTAAATATTTGTAAGAGTTTAGCAAAAATCTATTATTGGTTTGCCTATTGATGTAGTGCCCTGGATGCTGAAGTATTTTGTTATGAATTTAGAAGCCTTTGTTTGTCTTTAGTTGTTACTGTTATGACCAGAACAGTGGGCTGAATTTGTAGCTACACGCACAGCACCGCAAACAGCAGCGTCTGTAACAATGCAAGCTGATTTTAGTCCTGCAAATGTAACTTCTACAGGTCCAGTCTTCAGTGGCAGTTGGAACGCCAGATTACATCTCTCCAGAAATCTTGCAGGCCATGGAAGATGGGAAAGGGAAGTATGGGCCTGAGTGTGACTGGTGGTCCCTAGGCGTTTGCATGTATGAAATGCTTTATGGAGAAACGCCCTTTTATGCTGAGTCCTTGGTGGAGACCTATGGGAAAATAATGAACCACAAAGTTAGTGCACTTTCTCTTTCTGTCTCTCTCTAAGCTAAATTTTAATAAGTAATAGGGTAACTTGAAGGCTTATTTGAAAATGAGGGGTTTATGTACTAATTACGTTAACATTCATAAATATAGATCAAAAAAAATATGTTTCCATATAGTAAGTTTATGGTTATGGATTGCAGATGGCTTTGCTTTAGAATAAAGCACTTCAAGACTAAAAATCTGGAATTGGAAGCATGGCTGTTAGTTCACTCTACAGAGTAAATCTTGGCTACATTGCTTCACTCCTTTTGTGTTACTTTCTTCTGGTGGATCCATTGGTTGGCTTATGCTGAAGATTCTTAAATGTTCTTCCACATGGAGGTAGCTGCAGAATTCAGCGGTGTAAGAGGAATTTAAATAAAGAAGAAATCTAGGAGACAAAAAAAACTCAATCAGTAGTTTCTGTTCTTTGGAGAAGTACTTTTCCTAGAAAACTAAATTACTGCATATATTTAAGAACTGGAGTATTTGCACATTTCTTTTTCTACATAATGATCTTCAATAAGAATGGTGTTTGGTTTTTTTTTCTAACTTTTTCTTGGTAATAAACTATTTTCTCCTATGTTGATCTTTAAGGAGAGGTTTCAGTTTCCTGCTCAAGTGACAGATGTCTCTGAAAGTGCAAAGGACCTAATCCGAAGGCTCATTTGTAGCAGAGAGCATCGGCTTGGACAAAATGGGATAGAAGACTTTAAGAACCATCCATTTTTTGCTGGGATTGATTGGGACAACATTAGAAACTGTGAGGCACCTTACATCCCAGAAGTTAGCAGCCCCACTGACACATCAAACTTTGATGTGGATGATGATTGCTTGAAAAATTCTGTAAGTATAGAATGAACATTTTGACAAATCTACTTTTATAGTGTATTTTATAACAATATATATGCAAATGTCAGTTTATTTCCACTGTGTTCTGCATGAGCGACAAATAAGTGTTGCTTTCAAGAGCTGTGGAGGAAATACATTCGTAGTTCAGAGGCTGATCCTCCAAATATAGAAGTGTAAGAGTAACTTCAGTTCATTTTGGTAAATTTATTCTAACTTTGCACATACTTAGCTAACACATACGTCTGTTACTGCAGGAACAAGTTCTTAGTGTCCATGTCTGATAAAGAATATTATATTTACATGTAGATAGTCTGCAAGACTTCTAGCAGAACGTTGTTGAGACTTGTATGTAGTTGCATAATGCGTTTTATTGTCGTTCTGTACTCGGTTGCTCATATCTCTGTCAGATTCCACTCAGTTCATGCCCACTAAAATTTCTCCAGCTTGTTTTATGACTTGAGTTTTGGGAAATTTAGATGAAATGTGACAGGCATTTCTTCAGGAACTTAGTGAGAAATTACTTTGCGTTTGCTTAAAAAGCTTTGCAACTATTGATTTTTAACAATCTTAGTGTTTCCATGCTTTTGAACAGGAACTTTGACAGATGATAGAGGCCTTAGCATCAGAGAAATGCCGTGTGTTGTTTCCTTGGAAGTACTTTTTGTTTGTTGAAAGATGCATAAACCTGCTGTTTACATGTGAGCTGAAGCATTTTCACCGTTTTTGCTTTTGTTTTTTTTAACTGCCTTTGCATCTCAGTTCCACTGAGCTTCCTGGACCTGCAGATGAGCAAAAGGCAACATGAATTGATATAGTCAGGATGATCATTATTTGCATTCTATTTCCTCCAGCTGCCCAGTAAAATATGGAAAACACTTTGACTAGATGAAATCCAGTGGTCGACATCTGTGGTGTGGAGCTGTAGGTCTCAAGGTCCTTTCATACTGGCAAATTAAGCAAATCAGTCTGACTGCATAGGACAACTGCATTTTTTTCATTTTTAACTGAGTTTCCATAGTAGCCTAACTGATAGGCTTGGTAGACATAGTTTCAGTTATAATTTTGTCAGTGTGATGATACAGTTAAATACAACCAAGTAGAAGGAAATAAGTGTTTGTTCCCTGCCAAAGAACCAACCAAGAAGCAACTTCTTTTACAAAATCTTACATCATTATCAACAGATACAATATTTTAGAACCAACGTTTTAGTTAGTTACCTGTGTGATAAATGGAAACTGTCATATGGGCTGTTAAAATCACAGAATTATGCATTTGGTCTTTATTTTAAACTGGTTCATAAAGACAGTTTTGAAACTCAGATCTACAAAATGTGAAAATATAAATGAGAAGAATTTTACTTAGTGTATCAGTTGATATATTTATTACTCACTAGTGGAAAGTTAAGGCTTTGTAATTTGGTCTTGTCCTTGGTTTCCAAAATGCTCAACAGTGTACGCTTCGTTGTTCCTTTTGTTTGAAAAAAAGTCATTATATTACTTTTTCTTCAAATTTAGAACCTTTGAGCACTTGCAGTGTGATAATCTTCTTAGGGAGTTTCTTTTGATGGCCATTGAAGCCACCTCTAGAATAGCAACATAAACCTTGCATCTTGGGGTTAAATAAGAAACTTTTAACAGGATATTTAAGAATATCAGAACTTACAGTGGCTTGACTAATAAAACAACAGGGTTATTGTAGCCTGAGGAGAAGCTCAAAGATTTTTCTTGGTTTGTAGTTCTTTGTCTGGCAGGAGAAAGGACCAATGAAGAAAGAAATCATAGCACTAACGGGATTAGATAACCCTGTTGTATTACTTCTTTCTAGTAAATGTCTGGCTATTGTTCTCTCCAAATAGAGACAGCCCGCTCAGAACTGGGGTTGGTAAATCTACAGGCAGGGAGCCCTGCTGACTAAATAGCAGAGAGAAGGATAGTAGGGAATAAAAGGATGACTGTGAATAGTTAATATGATATCACTAATACTCCATATATGATAAAACTTTTTTTTTTCTTCTTAATTCTTTTAAATCAGTAGGATATTACTTACTCAACTGTCCTATTATTTTTCTAGGAAACAATGCCTCCACCATCACACACTGCATTTTCTGGCCATCATTTACCATTTGTGGGTTTCACATATACAAGTAGCTGGTAAGTTAAAGAGTTCCAAAAACTGTGTGTAGGGTAGTTACTAATATCTTAAGTTCCTGTCTCGGAAACCTACTGCAAACAGATATCCAAGAAAGTGGTTTATTGAGAAAACTACTAGGCCATAATCTAAAATGTTGTCTGTCTAAAAGAGTGAGCTCTCTGCAGGTAAAATTCACACCATTTTAAAGGTCAGCATCTTTGTTCAAAGTAGTTTTGTTGAGAAAGGTGTTTTTCAGACAATGTGTGAAATTAATTGCATATGACAAAGTTAAGACGAGGTGTGTGGATCCAGAGAGAACTTAGCTTATTAGATTTAAAAAATGCTTTGTTTTGTTTTTTTCTAGTCATTTGACACTTATAAGTCTGAATGGAATTGAAAAAAAAACCAAAACACAAAATAACTCTTACTGATATTTGGTATTAATGTAGTATGTGTCATATTAATCTCTACTGCTAAAAGAATAACAAGGAAGTCCATGCATGCTTCTTAATCATTTATGAAAATAAACATATAATGTTTTCAACCATTGAAAAACCAGGCCTGAGTTTCTGCAAACACATGTGCTTAATGTTGGTTATGTGACATGTCCTGTAGACTTCAAAAGGATTATTTGTATAAACAGTAGTATGTGTACATGAGTATCCACAGAATCAGGGCCACAGCATTTGTTATGTACATGCCCTAGTTGTCATGTGATGATTTCACACCATTTGTTGTGATTGTTGTCCTTAAAGTATTTAGGATACTTGATTTATTATTTTAAAATAAACTGTTATTGTAATCTTACTATCTAGATGGTTGATTTTTGCTGTGACTAATGTAGACTGCCCATAATAATAATTTTTAATCAGGATTTCATTCACTTCTATGTAACAAAAAATTTCATTTAGGAGGTCAGTCATGCTAACGAGCACATATTAAGAAAGTGTTATTGACTGTATAATAAATTACTTAGCAAATAACAATTTAAACAACTATTTATTGGTTGGATATATTTTTTTTAAAGTTATTTTAAACATAGCCTGTTGTAAAATCCAATATTGTTGAATTTTTTTTCCCCCTAGTGTGCTTTCAGACCGCAGCTGTCTAAGACTGACAGCTGGACCGCCCTCCATGGATCTTGATGCCAGCATTCAAAGAACTTTGGAGGACAGTTTAGCAACAGAAGCTTATGAGAGGAGAATAAGACGTCTAGAACAAGAAAAGCTTGAACTTAGTAGAAAGCTGCAAGGTATAGTCATTAAAGAAAACAATCACTTTTTTGGACTTAGATTAGCTTGCAGCTTAGTAAGGTTTATACTGTGGAAAAAATTAAATATGCCTCCTGAAATGCTTTCTAGCAGAAATGAATTCTCTTCATTGTGTCTGTTAACAAATCAAACTTCTGTTACTCTTTAAGCCTGAAATATCCCATGTATTCAACTTCTTATAACATGCTAACTTTGTTCACACTGTGCCTTGATTACTATGGCATAAAGATTTCATTCTTAAAACGCCTACAAATTTAATTTGTCCATCTGACAATTAATGAAAAATTGGCACTTAGTAGTTGAAGATTCTAAGTTGTAGAATCCTCAGTGGAGGGTCTTTTGGCATGTCTTAATTTATCAGCAATATCTTTTTGACCTCCTCAAATGTCAGATATGTAATTTGCCCCTCTCTCGTCCATGTTTTTCTAGAGTCCACCCAGACAGTCCAGGCTCTGCAGTATTCAACAGTGGATGGCCCAATAACAGCAAGCAAAGATTTAGAAATTAAAAGTTTGAAAGAAGAAATTGAAAAGTTGAAGAAACAAGTAACAGGTATATTATAAATATTAATGCAAAAACTGTAATGGGAAAAAATATTTTGACAAGATTGTTTTTCTCCTAATGTAATGGTAGTTTTGCTTTGCTTTCTAAAAGAGTCTTCCAGTCTAGTTTTACTTCTCATTGTACTCTTTGCTCTTTATTGGTAGCTCAACATTTTCTACAGATTCAACTTAACATTCAGTACTTCAGTAATTCCAGTTGCAAGGGAGAAGGAAGATTTCAAAGACGTATACTGTTATTATTAGTGGTAAAGTTCCACTAGTTTTAAATTATGGTGTTGCTAATTTACATGCATGTGCATCTAATCTGTGAAACTATGAGCAATTTCCCCAGATTTCCATAGTGCTTTTTTTTCCCCTTCCTCCTGCGATGTGTACTGCAAGAACAGTTGGAGCAATTATTTGGTTATTTCTGGTAGTATCAAAAGTCACTGTGGTCTTTTCAGAAGTAATAGTGACTATAGCCTATCTTAGCATTCCTTGCCTTGTTCATCTCTGCACTCTAGTATGCAGGTATAGAGGTAGGAAACTGAACGGAAGGTGGTGTTTCATGCTTGTGTGAGTAGACCTGAGGGATGAAGACTTTAGCCTAGCAGTTTTAACACTCTTAAGATGGAAGGATGACTTGGTATAGCTTAAACATCAATTGATATTTTTCATTATCTCATTTTCCATTGAATTTTGCTTGGAAGACTCAAAGAAATCCAGTATATCAGAATACATCTTTTTTCAGCCTTACTCTCCCAGATCCTGGCAATTCGTGTTTTATGAACTTCCATTGGGAGAGCTTCTATAGCACCACCATCTTCAACAAGAAAGGAAGGAAGTACCGCAAGGAAGGGTTTTATTTTTAACATTTAGGATAATTAACAAGATTGATAGAGACTGTTAGGTATCGAAGACTAGAACCATAGAAACAGGGAGGACGAATCTTTATTCCTCTTGTCAGTCCAAATAGGAAAAGTCTGCATCTTATGAGAGAGAAAAGTCAGACACAAGTACTGGTAGATGAATCTATATTATATGTCCATATTTTACCTGTGACAAGGCAAAAGATTAATTCTGGCTTGTATTTGTGAAAAGATGTTGTTCAGCTCCTGGAAGTGTCAGGAATGCCAGCAGTGGCACCCACAGAAACAATAACTTGAACTTCACTTCCAGACATTTTAGTTGGTGTGTTTAGTTGCTGTGGCTACATTATGGGGCAGAAGCACACCATGTGTGAGCTGCAGGCTGCAGCACATAGGTTATGTGCTGTTAAAATTGTAGTCTGAAAAAAGTCTGTTATACAGTTGGGCATCTGCTCTAGCATGATGCAGCAGTTTTGTATTGTACCATAAGCATTATTTTTGGATGTGAACATGGCTTAACTAGATCAGGGAGGATAACTCTGATTTGAGTGATGCCATGTTGGTGCTATGTCAGGACAAAACTTCTTGTGAAGTTTCTATCCAGCCAAATGTCCCTCCATTTGCTGCTGTGATGAGGAAAGAGAAAACTATATCAGAAACCTCTGTTCTGCAGCAGTCCTCTGCTCTGCAAAAAGCAACATCTACGAGAACAGCCCTTGAAAGGGACCAGCTCTTCATAGAAGAGCATCAGAATCAGCTTTTAATTATATTCTATTCTTGACCATTGAGCTGCAACTTAGATTTTAGTTCTCTGGTGAAGGTATTACTCTCTTCCTTTTGTCATGGGAAAAAAAAAAAGGAGAAAAACCCAAACAAAACAAAGATAAAAAAGACAAAAGGTATTGGAACATTCCCCAACATAAATGATACCCCATATTGAATTTAAATGGAGGCTGGTGAACACAGTTAATATAGAGAAGGTTTTTCCTGAAGTATCCATTGGGAATTTTCTGCTTCATGTCACATATATATTTCTATATTTATTCCTAGATACAATATGTGCTTTTGGTTTTTGGGTTGGAAGTGAGTAAGGTGATCAAGTGAGGCAGATGTGGAGTTGTCTAATCCATCCCCAGTCACCATGTAACTTTCCTGGTCCAGAAAATAGAGCCATTAGTTAGAAGATGCTCATTTGTACCTTAAGTTGTAACTAAGACAGGCTAATTTGATTTAAATTTGGAAAAGTGAATGCTTTATTTTGCTTGATTCTATGTTGTTGCTGTTTGTTTGTTTTTTTTTGTTGTTGTTGTTGTGAGGTAGACCTTAAAATTTAATTAATTACAGAATACAGGCACAAACCAAATGATGGTTGTGTCTGAATGCTTCCAAATGTAAGGAAGATAGTTCCAAGTTTTCTGGGCCTTTAAAATATCTAAATTTCTAAATCAATGGACTTTATGAAGGTTCAGTTCAAGTGCAGAGCTAAACTTCATGCTTTGTGCTAATCTCTTGGGCAATTAAATGTAACATAATGTCATCCTACAGTTAGTGTTTGCATATATTAACTAAAATGTTAGCAACAACAAGTGTAATTAGATGGGAAATTACCATTTACTACACATATGTCACAACTAGCTTTTGGGTATGTTCTTTAACCTGTTTTACTGCCTCTTCTGGAGCTGTAAGAGTAAACACCTGCTTTAAGAGGTAATAAAAAAAGAACGCCAAATTGTGTCAAATTCAGGAGTGTCACTGGAGGGACCTTAGAAATATACATTTTTCTTGTCTATCTGGTTTTCCAGGGAATGACAAGCTAGCATATGCTTTCAATTTTTGAGGTCAAAGTTATAATTTTTCTTCGCTAAGTTACATAGGAGAAAACTGTGAGGAATCTTTAATATTGCCAAATGTGTAAAGGGCAACGATGGAAGAAGAAAACAGAGCTGTGGAACAAAGTAGTTCATGCACGGAAGAGAGATTTATCTTGGCTCAGAAGAGCCATATATAAACTTTCTTCTTGCTGGTGACTTCAGAGTATAGACTACATAAGAGAGGCAGTTAATAATTTCTGGCTTTGAGCTACATCTCTTATTTAAATGCATTCTTTAACATTTTTAAATGAGAGTCAGTGAATTAAAACAACAGTGAATATTTGCTTAGGTATAAGCTAATGGTATTCGTTTGCTTATAAAATTCTTGTGTTTCAAAAATGACAGCTCTTAGAAATGTAGGTGGTTTTATATTTGATTTCTCCAAAAGCCAGTCTCTTAGGGTTGCATTTATGAAAATGTAGTAACCTATTCTGTGGGTAAATAAATGTGGTCTGAAGACCTGCCACAAACTGAAATCAAAGGCAAAATGTCCAGTGATTTAATAGAATTTGGAATTAACCTACTTTTTTATACATCTTGCTTTAAATTCTTGTTTTTAAGTGAAGGACTAGGAGGAAAAAAACCACTCACTAGCTAGAAATTTTCAGTGTAAACTGAATGTAAAATATGTAAATATTTTATGGGTTTCAGCTTCTCATGTTGTAGCATTTGAGCGTATTTATACGACGCTATTTAGCTGTGGCACAGAAACGTGCTCTCAGTGTGTAACTGATGGTAAGAAACTGACTGTAATAATTTGCCTGTATTTATAGCAGTAATAAAGCTGATCACATAAACACAGGTGGTTTTCACACTAATGAAGCAGATCACATAAACAAAAGTGGTTTTCACACTAGAAATAAGTAAAATCATCTGAAGTTAATTTTAAGTGTATCAGCAGGAGAACGCTTGCCAGCTCTTGAGTGACCCATTACTTTTACTGTTTCTTTCTGGGGGACTTTTGGGAGAGGAGGGAGACTGCTTTTTATTACAGTGTAATAAAAGGTGCATTATATATATTACATGAAAGTCAAATCTATAGGTCATGTTAAAGCATACATTATAGAATTATGTATATCTCATGATTATTACAATGTGAAAAGACAAGTTGTTACCAGTTTCTATGTTGTTTTGCAGCAAGCTGTGACCTTTTGTTCTGTTCTGTTAAAAGCAGATATTGTCAGTTAAAACAAGCTACTCCCTATTCTAAACCAGATAAGAATTGCATTCTTTTGTGGTTAAATGGAAACTAGAACAACTACTGAGTGGGCTTCAAGCAGCTAGACTATGGTACTCTGGAATAATGGTTTTTTTTCCTTAATGTATTTAGAAGTCTGATGCTTTTTCTAGATTCTGATCAGCTAGAACAGCAACTTGAGGAGGCCAGCACTGCAAGGCGGGAGTTGGATGATGCTTCTAGACAAATAAAGGCTTTTGAGAAACAGGTCAGAACGCTGAAGCAGGAGAGGGAAGATCTTAATAAGGTAAAAGCATTTGGTCAGCAACTCTTCTAAACACTAAGGACTATTTTTTTAATTATTTTTTTTCTTGGAATAACTTTCAACTGTAAAACTAATGAGCTGATAACTAATGTGTAGTGTGACCTACTTTGCTTTCTGCCTTTTAAGACAAAGACATTATTTAATACGTTGTATGTATGACTGCTGGGTGGTCCTAGGTGTCTGCTTCCAAATAGTGAACAACTCCATGATCCAAATTGCATGGTGGCTGCAAAGAAGGTTTTATAGCTTCAGATTAAGGCGATAATGATAGTGGTTAGAACACAGAGTAGAAAAGAACTATTCCAGAGAACTAATTTAATCTGAAGTATGAGTGAGACTGTATCAGGGAAAAAATGTTAGGAGTATGGTACTAAGGCTGTGTCACAGAAATGTTTCCAGAAGAGAGATGTGAAAAATTGCCCAAATATGAAGAAGGAATTTGAAATAACTACCATTAAAGAATACTGGGTTTTATTTCTTCTTCTGTCTCCCTGATTCATTATTTTCTTATTTATAACATACTGTCTTTCATGGCTCTTTTTTGTATTCATGGTTAAACCAACCTGTAATCAGGTATGAAATATATTAGTCTGTTTCTCATTGTGATTATATTGGCCCAGTGTTTTAGAGTCCACGCTCAGTGGTGATGTTCCAACTGTATTTAACACTGTCTTTTAACCCTTAAGTATTTTAAAACCTCGAAAGCTGCCAGTTTGTCCAAGAAAGACCATCTCTCTTCTAAAACAACTTGAAGTGATTAGGACCTCTTTTTAACGACGTTAGAAAATGCTTTTAAATTTGTATAGATGTCAACAGTGACAATTACTAATTCTTCCTGCCCCTCCTCTTTTCATCCTCAGACTTGCTTTCCCTTACTTCTTTGTTGTGCTCTGGTTTGGCTGAACATCATTAAACCATTCAAACTGTTCTGGTCCCTCACTCGTAGTGTAGTAGCACAGATCTAGGACACAGCAAGCTTTGTGAAGGTATTGTGCTGTGGAGTTATCACAGCGCTAGCAGTGTTGTTTCATGTGGGTTCTTTTAAAGGAATAATTGTCATATATTGCTGTTAATCACTACACTGTTTTGTTGCCTGAAATTTTCTGTAATATTTGATATAATGCTACAGTATGTGGAAATCATATTTGCCATTGCAGGTCAGCTTTAAAAAGCTTCTAAAGTAGAAATTTTCATGGAGCAGACTTTTTTTAATGCAAAAACTTTAAAAAAATTATTTAGCAGTTGAGATAAGTACTATTATTTTTCTTCCTTTAAGTAGTTCTGGAAAAACTATGCTAATGACATTTTTTCAATTAAGAAAGCAAGATATTTTTGTATTTTAATGCAAGTGCTCAAGGGCCTTTGTGTTTAACCTATAGCAATGGAGAGAATTCCTACCGGGTTTACATTTATGTAGTTTTGCTAACTTTAATATTGTAAAACCTGGCCTCTTTCCTTATCCATAGAGGCGTACAATCTGTATCATAGGTGCATTCATGAAAAGAAACGAATATGTAGTTTCTGTTCACTCTGAAGAAGTTGTTAGATGTGCATCCAAAGACGGAATTGGCCTTGCAGCTTTCTAGGTTTATTACTTAATTCTTTTTTTAAACTGTAGGAACTGGCAGAGTCTAGTGACAGATTAAAATCCCAAGCCAAAGAGCTGAAAGATGCACACAGCCAGCGGAAATTGGCAATGCAGGAGTTCTCAGAGATGAACGAGCGGCTGACAGACTTGCACTCTCAAAAACAAAAGCTTGCCCGCCAGCTCCGAGATAAGGAGGAAGAAATGGAAGTGGTGATGCAAAAAGTAGAAAGTTTAAGGCAAGAGTTACGCAGAACAGAGAGACTTAAGAAAGAAGTAAGTGGTGAGAAGACTGCTTAGAATCTATGAAATGTAGTTTACGTATGTCAGGTTTTCTGACAAAATAATTTTTTTTAATGTTATCTGTAAATCTTTTAACTCTTTGCATTATTGTTTCAAACAGTATGAATTTTGTTTTCTAAGAATTTGAAGTGTTCCGTGATGAAGATTTATCTCTTATATTAAAATCCATCAATAGATTTTGAAAATAGAAAATACAAGAATCCTACTTATTAAAAATATATGTACTTTTGTAGCTGGAAGTCCAAGCTGAAGCTGCAGCTGCTGAGGCATCCAAAGACAGGAAATTGCGAGAGAGGAGTGAACAGTACTCTAAACAGCTGGAAAGTGAAGTAGAAGGACTAAAGGTTAGTGTGTTTTGATATTAACACCTGCAACCTTACTAGTCTACTAGAACTTGAATCTGTTTGATTGCTTTCAGATGTAGGACAAAAAGGTATTACCAGTTCATCACTTCAGTTGATGCTGAATGCTAATGCAAACATGCATCGCATTATTGTCCAGAAAAATGAACATTTGCCCAATATGCTTTCCAGGGCAGTGGGAAGTGGCCAGTGTGTTCACTGCTCAGTGAAGTATTTCTTAATAATGAATGATTTCTTACACAATTGCTTCCATTATGACTTTGTTTAACTTCATCTGTTAAAAGCCGGTTGGTTTTGGGTTTTTTTTCAGTGTAGGATGGTTGAGTATTTGAAGTTAAACCTGCAGCTTATGATGATTTCTGTATAGGTGTTTTATGTACTGTGTTGTTCCTCAGCATGTCAGTGAAAAGAAAGATGTTTTCTTCCAGAACAGATGTCAACTGATGTAACTGTAAAGGAGAAGTTGTAGCATATTCTGCCTCTCAGCCAAAAGTTGAGACACTTTTGCATGACAAGAGCATTAAGCATGAAGACTGTTTACGTTGATGAGATTGCTCTCAACGTGTATGTGGTTTTTAGGAACAGAAATTTATGTAAGCCAAGAACGTGAACTGATGTTTTATTCTATGATTTAGCATTTTACAGTACTCTGAAGAAGTAAGACTTTCTCAAAACACTGAATGAGAGAGTTTTTCATTTCCACATGAGTATTGCTGTTCATTTACAGCAAAATCCTGTGCCCAGTGTTTCGTCTGGTAGGATAATTCTAAACTTTTTGTAGAAAATGACAGGTTAGGCCTATTCTGGTCTTAGTTTACATGAAAAGCAGGTTGTTTTTTTAAAATTAGAATTCTGTGGGATGTTTCTCAACATGGTCACTGCGCAGAAAATTTGAAGTCTTTTTTGCAAGTATTTATTTTGCCTTTCGTTAAATGAAAATAAGGTAATTCATTCAGTATGAAGTTTGAATTTAGAAAATTTCTACCGCTGTGAAGTCAGAGTGTTACCTGAAAATTAAGATGTATTTCTTCTCCTTTTTCGTATCTTCACCATCAACAAAGAGTTTGTATGACAGTTTAAGGAGATGAGAAGAATTTATTAGAGATCTATTGAGAATAAACAATATGCTGATACACAGCAACAGGACAAGTTTATCAGAAGGGGAAAAGGAACTTGTAGTTTTCTTAGTAATATTTCACAGTATGCTAGTCACTCTGGATCACATGCAGTTGTTGTGACACTGCATTATCCATTCAGTAGAAGTTCTGCATGTCTCCTTAGTTAAGTTCGGGAGGCTATCGAAGAGAAAAGATCAATATTTAAAGAAAAAAAAAAAGAAAGTTTCTCCAAATGAGGAGAACAGAAAAGTCCATAAATGATGGCAGATTAAGTGTAAATAGGATTTTGAGGGCTAAATAAAGATAATTTAGAGAACACTTTGCAAAGGATGCTCAAAGTGATAATGGGAGCTTCTTTAAACCAACAGCAGAAAGCCACCTTGGAAAAGTCATGGGGCTGCTTGTTGGCAGGAATGAGGAAGGTAATCTCTGAGTTGATAGAGCTATGGCAGAAACCCTCAGTGAGTTTTTGGTGTGTCAGACTTTACTGCTGAAGCAGGGAAAGTTGCCACACAGAGCCTGTTCTTTGCAGTAGGTTGTTCAGATGAGCTGGGTCAGTCTGAGGATATTATGTAGGAAGTCTTAAAGGTGGCAAGTGAGTCAGGTGTGAAATCACCCAGACTGGTGGCCTCACTAAGGGGGTTCAGAAGGAACTTAGGTGAGAAGTAGGAGCCAAGATGTGCACCCTTTTTTTTATAGATGAGCCACTGTGCCACTCTAACTCTCATCCAGAAGATCATGAGAACTGCAGAAGAGTGGGTGTGACTTCCTTAGGAAAGGGGTAGAGGCTCTAGCGAAGAATAAAGTCAGTGAGCTCATGGATGAGGCAGAGCTTTTTGGGAAGAAGGAAGTGTGCCTTCTGTCCAGCCAAGTCCTGCAACATTCACTTGCTGGAATTCTGCAAAGTCATCAGTAAGTGTGTGGACAAAGGAGATCCAGTGGATGTCATGTATGTGGATTTTCAAAAAAAAACAGTATATGATTCAGCAGTGTCTTGGAGCCAAGAAGGCAAACTGCATCCTGTGTCACGTTTAGCAACATCTAATGATCTGTGTGCCAGGATATGTCTCGTATCTCAGTTGCACCATTTGCCCACTTCAAACAGGCACATCTGAAAACTTCTATTTGGAATTTGAGCTTACATTAATTCAAAAGATATTCTCTGTTTATTAGTTCAGTTCTGTAAGCCACTGTACAGTACCATCCAGCTTTCTCTTCTATTGCACCATCTGTCTTATGGTCTTAATATCTTTTAATTGTGGGGAAAAAAAGTGAAGTACCACTAAAACTTTTTTACAGACCTGATAGATGATGTTGCAAAGCCTAAACTTTTTTATGTACTCCATTGCCATAGATGCGTAGGCGGTTCGGCATGTTGGGCAGTCCCAACCAAACAAGTTCAGTAGTTAACTGCCTATGTATGGAAGAGAATTCCTGTATTTCCTTTCTTTTCTTTTTTTTTTTTTTCCTTAATCTTTCTTTCTCCAAACCATCCCATTATGATGGCGTCTTCTTTCAACAAGTTACCATTCTGCATCCAAAGGGCAGGATTTTACTCATGGATCCAAACAGGTGGTCGTTTTGATGAGTTAGAGAAAATTATTCGGTAGCAGCACGTATCTGGCTCATACACTCAGGGGGGTTTGCAGCATTCTGCTGTCACTAACTAACAGCAAGGCCCAGCTTTCTCATAGAATTCGTGATGGTAGAAATTCAGGTCATCTGAATGTTCTAGAATGACATTTAACTCTAAAGTCTATTCATAAGACAGCAAAAGAAACTTACCCAAAGCCGTGTTTAATTAAGAGTGACTGAAAGGATTTTAGCATCTGATGGTAAGAGTGGAGGTATAATTAATAAAATAGCTTTGATCCTCCTAAAGGTGCAAGACAGACACCATAAGGAAGTAGCTTTTCCAGTTACCTGCACTTTCTCAAAACACAGTGGTTTTATTATGTAATTTCCTTGCCTTAGACTACCTTTAATTACATATTTAAAAAAAATAAGAAAAAAAAATCCAAACCATTTTATACATATTCTTACATTAAAAGCCTTTCCATGCCTGGATTTCAGTGCATGTCATGCCACTATCTGATTTTGAACCTGATCTTGCTCCTCTTCTATGTTATGGCAAGACATGGAGTTTAGTGAGTGCAGCGATTGGTACAGATGTGTATGTATCCTGAAGCAATGTGTAAAAACTATTGAAATGCCAGGAGACTTACTAAAAGAGCTATGCAGCTGCAAAAAGTGAAGCAATTACTCTTATTGTTTAAAGCTTGTTTTTCCTATTAATCCACTATGATGTAAATGGTCAGTTTAAGTAAAATCGGTCAGGTTTCCCTCCTGACCGATGCGCTCTGTATAGTGTTTCTGTAGCTAGATTTTAGCCATCAGTTCAGCCTTTGCTTGTCTTAGTGCAGCTTTTCCACAATTTATATGTGCTTTAAAAAGTATGGACTGTATATATCATAGTCTTTCTGCGTCCCTGAAAGTCACTTGAGTTTTTTGCTGTCAACTGTGTAAGTAGGAGCATAAAAGTCTACTAGTTCTATGGTCGCTTTCTGACTCCATTTAAGAGGAGTCAGAATGTGACTAGAGATGTTTAATCTGATGATCAGATTTTCAATGGCTTGAAAACTATTACTTCATTTAAATCACAAAATGTTAGAATAGACTTCAGATTTATGCTCTAACAAACTTTCAAAAAACCAAAAAAGTGTTTAGCTCATCTGTAATGGGATGTTTTCTAAACATAGATTTATGAATATTAAGTTGTTATTAAGCATCATTTTCAGCATTCCTGAGTGCTAACCTGGGGCTGTTTACTTTAGCAAAAACAGGTTGGTCGCTCACCTGGGGTAAGCAGTATAGAACACCAGCAAGAGATCACTAAATTAAAGGCAGACCTGGAAAAGAAAAGTGTTTTCTATGAAGAAGAGCTATCTAAACGTGAAATACTGCATGCTAATGAAATAAAAAGCCTGAAGAAAGAACTGCGGGATGCAGAGAGCCAGCAGCTTGCCCTGAAGAAGGAGATCATGATTTTGAAAGACAAGTTAGAGAAAACCAGAAGAGAAAAGTGAGTATTGTGTGGAATTTACCTTTAAGCTCAAACTATCTTTTGAAGTCTCCTAGTGTGTTACCAAACATGCTAGCACTTCCTTAATTGTAGTGCAGACAGATGCATTTGGCTGAGCTAATGCCAGGGTTGAAAACAGTCACCTTTAAGAGGAAAATGGGAAAAAAAAAAAGTCCATAGAAACAGTTAATTTTGCACCAGAGTTCTAGCACTGGCTGACCATTCTGAGGTATGGAAGTTCAGTTGCAGACTTGCAGCTCAGAGTAAGGCAAGCCATGAAGCTTATGTTGCAGTTTAAAATAGTTTTTTGCCCTTTTGTTTTTCTGTTTGGTATTTTCATCTTTTGATGCACAACTAATGTGTTAGAGATCAATTATTGCTTTCATTTCTGCCAGCACAGGAACAGTCACTTAACTAATCCATGCTGGGTTCCATCCAGTGTTAACATCAGTCATCAGACTACTGTAGGCATAAGCTGCTTTATCTCTTCTGACATGGTAATTTGTCAGAAACCTGCTTTTTTTCTTTCCCATGTGGTGGAGCTTATAACTGGCCTTGAGAGTGTTCCTTGAGGCACTCATCAATAAAAACCAAGTTTTTCTGTTGGTTAGTGTAGTAATGGAAATAGTAATAAAAATTCAGAATATGAAGACACTAACGCAGATGCTGCTTTTTACTGCTGTATCAAGGTGGCATATTAGAAAAAAACCCATGAAGTTCCTGATGGAAAGCTTAGCCAAACTTGAGGATGTCCTTAAATATAAGTAATAAATAAAATACATAGTTTACCAAAAAAATCTTATGCAAGTGGAGGTGGAAACAATGCTTCCCTGGTAAATTATTTCCAGCAGGGGAAGTAGATAACACAGCCTAGAATGCAGTGGATGAACTGTTTCTTCCTAGAATACAGCTATTCATAGGCTGGACATACTAACACAGTAGTTTACTGCTTTGTTCTGGGTTGAAAGGTAAAACTTGCATCAGCAACGGGTTTTCATTGTACCAGAACTTAATGGTCTTGCTGACCTAGGAGTTAAAAATGCACAAAAGGCTGTGCTGTCTTGTAAAGGTAGTAGTATGACACTCCTTTAATGCCATGTCGGTCCAGTGATGTCT
>WUAM01000309.1:615137-625742 GCA_024336885.1 Actenoides hombroni
GGAGGGGAGGGGGAAATTTTAGGGTTTGGGAGCAGTGTTGAAAATTCTTTGAAAATTTTTTTTAATAAATTTTGTTGGAGAGGACAGGAGGGAAAAAGAAATAAGTTGAAGGCTTTGAGCATAGAAATATGAAGGCAGAAATTGATAAACTATTTGGAACTCATGGCTCTCAGACGTTCCTTGGAGGTTTTAAATCAGGTAAGATGCAGCTTGTTGCAAGACCCCAGAGATTTAAGAACCACCTGTTCAGCAAAAGTCTGGTCCGCTGAGTCCATTTTGTATTGTAAAGTATCCCAGATAGAGACACCCAGGGAGTCTGATTTTTCTGAGCAGCCTGAGAAACAGCTTACTAGATATTAGTCAGTGGTTATTTGAAGGTTGTCATGATGTTGGCTCCAACCTGAAACTTAGATTTGATTTTACAGGAGTTTTTACTATATTGTTGTTCTACGTTCTTTCTAATTACTGAACTAAGCTTGCAAGGGCATTTACCTTATATATGAAAACAGAATGGTTAATCTAATCTAAATTTTCAGTAAAAAAAGAAGTGGTGAGACCTGAAGAACATTTTTTTTTTCTTAGGTCTTCTGCTTGCTTGTTAGGGCTCTCTGTAAGGAGGGAGCAAGGAGAGAAACACTATTAAGAATAACTTTACCATTCTTGTGCCCCCCCCAAAAAAAAAGTAACAAATTTAAAAACTCCCACAAGCTCCTGGGTTCTTATGATGGTTAATCAATGTATCCCATTATCGAGAGAATGTTGCCATCTAGTGGACAACAAAACTGTATCTCAGCTCCAAATTGTACTGCTTTTATTTACTGTCTGACTTTCCTTGAACTCACTATAGATTGTTGCAGAGGTTGACTTTATATATATATTTTTTTTTCTAGATTTCTATATATTCTGTGGAACATCTCTCTGAGGTTTTAGTATGTGCAGTTTTTCAGTGTTTATATCCTAAATTTTCTGTGCATTTTAAGCCAAATAACTGGTGTTTTCACACCCTCTCTAAGGAAGTATATACATAGAATAATAAAAATTTAAAAAGAAATTGGACATACAAAGTTTTTCAGCTTTAATTAGAAAAGATTTTTAAAAGGCACCAATTCAATTTTATTTCTAATCTGACAGTGGTCCCTGTTTTTTACTGAAAAAAGTTTCTGTCATTAAAAATAGGGAAGATCAAATGCTGATTCCTATATCTCTTTTCCCTCCTTGTACATCAGGAAAACTTCTCACCTTGAGAGCCTCACATTCTTTTTATTCCTACTTACACTCTTTTATTCTTATTTATGTATTTAATTATGCACACCCCCAAAAACTATCTTATGCTACTTCTGATGTCTTTTGGCCATTCTTATACCCTAAGTGGTTTGTATAGGCCAAGATTATTATTATTGGTCATTACAACGTCTCATCCAGAATTTTATCGGGGGAAAAAAAAGTTGGTATACTGCTTCCATTGAGTTCTAGTATATCTTGGGAAAAATAGTGACTCGTTAATATAAAACCTCTCACTGACTTTAATAGTTTAGGAGATGTGGGGAGAAGCCTAGTAAAAAACTACATTTTGAATTAAATTTTAAGCAGGACAAAAAAGAAGATAAAGCCCAAAGCATGAACAAGTGCTTACTTTTTCATGTTGGGTGTGAATTTTGTGGCAAATGATAGCTAATTTTGCATTAGCTTCCTTTGTATTAAATCAGTCTTCCTCATATAAATCTTAAACTGCACTCCCAGAAGTCACCTCAACCTGTAGATATTTAGCCCACAGCTTTGGCATCAGGATCTTGCCCTAAGGCCACTATGGGAAAACTCTTGTGTTGCTCCCTTGCCCGTGTCAGTTCAGAGTATGGACTCTGTTTTCTTACCTCCTGGTTGAAACACACCGTGTTTATTAATTAATGGTAAACTTGCAAGTACCACCATTTCCATAATTCACTGTGTGTATGAAACCCATAGTATCAACTAGAGAAACTTATGCTGCTTTATAGGCACAGAGGGGGAATCACTTTCTGCAGAAAAAGTCACAAGACAAATTCAACCATCTGGAGAACTCTCCAGTCCAACACACTCAGGATTGCAGTTCCTAAGGAAAGATCAGGAAGTAAGGATAAGTTAATTTCCATGAAATAGAAAAACTGTTTTCCCACTTTCTTCCAAGTTATTTAAAACTATTTGAGGTTCATTACTTAAAGCATTTCTGTGGCTCATGTTGATAGATCTAACTGTGATCAAGCTGTTCCATTAGACTCTTGGTCTCTGAGACTTGGGTGTGCCCTGGTGTTGCAGGACTGAGTTTGTTTTATTGTGGGCAAGATGAGTATGTTTGGAGTCAGGCACATAAGGGAATGGGGGAATGGGGTGCTGGAGTTTTTTTTTCTGCTTACTTGTTTTAGGTTTTTCATAAGCTACTTAGTTTCAGTGAGGTAATGTTTTAGCAACTTTCTTTTCTATGCTAATACCTGAGGCAAAGTGAAGAAAGAACCTGTGATTAATCAGAGAAAGGTTTGGTTTTCTTTTTGTATTTACTTTGTAACTGATGATCCAGGAATATGAAAAACAGACATGTCTCCTCCTTGATGGCTTTACACCCAGTAAACATCCCTTGGTAGAAAGAAAGCTCATGGGATGAGAGAGCATTTTCTAGCTTATGCTGTTTAATAACATTAGAATTAGACTCTCCCTATTTAATTAGCATTTCAACATCACTGTTTGATTCTAACTACTAGTTCTCATAGTCAATTGATACCATAAAGTCAACCACTAGTTCCAGTATTATGTGGATAGTTGAATTGTTAACTATTGGTTATAATTTTTGTCTTAATTTACTCCCTAAAAATAGGTTGAATCCTGAAAGGTTTCTTTCCCACAGTCTCAATTTCAGGTAGCTGAAATTTATACTGAGACATATATTGCTTACTTAGATACTTAGTCCTTCAGTCTTTATTCCTTGTCTTAGTGATGCATATTGTTTAATGGAACTGGGCAAAGCAGCAACGTCTTAGCTCTAGGTGGTTTTCTGTGGGTTTTTTTGTTTGTTTCCTTATGTTTTATGATTTTTGCTTTGTTTCCTTTTTTTTCCTGTTTCTGGTTTCTATTTTGTTGAAGGGTCTTTGGTTTTTTTGTTAGATTATTTGGTTCAAACACCTTTTTCTTCTTATGTAATTGTTTAGGGTAAGTGATGAAAAAGATGCTCGAGGTTATCTTCAAGCCTTGGCCTCTAAAATGACAGAAGAACTAGAGGCCCTGAGGAACTCCAGTTTGGGTGCAAGAGCTACAGTAAGACTCTACTTCCATATGTCAGAATTGGTTTTATTTGAAAAAACACTAATTTGATAGTTGCAGCTGTAGTCTGTAGGGTCTGTATTAGTCAAAAATTCAACTGTCCTAGAGCTTCCCTTCTGAGTAACTGAATAGGAAATTTATCATCAGTTCATTATGTACCAATATCTTTAGAATGTGATTTTTATCTAAGATATTGTTCAAGTGGCTACTTTATAATCATATGTGAATTTGTTGAAGGATATCTATACTTTGGGTCATGAAAGCCTTAAAGTCTTTCATTTGTGAAATGTGGATATCCTGTGTAGCTGTCATTTGAATTGAGGCACATAAAAACTAGAAGTCACAAAATGTCTTTGCTTGTGAGATCACGACAGTGTAAGACATTCATCTTGCCTATTTAGTACTTGAGTTTAAAAATATTAATATTAGTAACAATCCTTTCTTAATTTTTTATTTTAGATTACCTTGGAATTAATTAATTCTTATATTAAGGACAGTATAGACTGAGAAATGAAATTGCTGAAGTTAGTTGCATTCCTCATTTTCAGCTTTCTTTTCTCTTACTGTTTCTTCTCCCCTTTTTTATTCGTTACTAGGACATGCCCTGGAAGATGCGGCGCTTTGCAAAACTGGATATGTCTGCAAGGTTGGAACTACAGTCTGCTCTTGATGCTGAAATCCGAGCCAAACAGGCTATTCAAGATGAGTTGAATAAAGTCAAAGCTTCCTGTATCTCCACAGAGTGGTAAGACTGAATTGGAAATGAATTTTGTTGCCTCCCAGTGAGTGTCATCAAATCATGATTTTAACTGTCTTGTCTGTCAAAATTGGATATTGAATGATATGCCAATCTTTTATATACAAATGGGGGGGGGAAGACCTTATCTCTCTTCATTATGTAAGCAGCTGAACGCTTACTGGGAAAATTTGAAATCTTGAAGACTTTTGGAGGGGTCACTTTAATAATATAATCTCTTGTAGTTGTGATAGCAAGTTGAAATGCAAGCAGAGTTGGGGTCTCCAGCTTCAGTATAGCTCAGGGCTCTGACTTGTTCTGCAGCTTTTGGAAAGCAATGGGACAGAGCTGAGAGTCAAGTCTCTTATATGTAAAGTGGAAATACCGTGTCCACCTGACTTGCGTGTTTTTCAGGCCAGGTAACATGATAGGCAGCATTGTAAATCCACTAAGAACACGAGAACAGGAGTTTGTTTTGATAGAGAAGGATGAGAAGTGTGGTAGAAATGCACAGTAGATGTATAGCTGTGAATTGGAAAGCACTGAAACAATGAACTCCGAAGTAACTGAGTAAAGGAATAGTTCAACATAGTCTATTAGTATCACAGGCACTGGGAATTAAGAAATAAAAATCCCCCAGTTTTTAAGCATAAAAATACTTGTCTTTTTTCTCTCATTCACAGGATGCAAGCTCACACAATTACTCATAAATTAGAAACATAAGCCTATTTAATGGGTAAACAGGGACAATTAATTGCTTGTTCTGTTTTGTTTGGTTTTTTTTTAAGATACCACATTAAACAGGTCCCAGTAGATTTTTTTTTAAATTCATTTTGGCATTTGATGACCTCATGAAGCCTGCTGGGAATTAGCTTTTATATAGCATGTAAAGGTGGGCAAAAAAAAGTTGCTTGTATCATGGGTTCTCAATATTTACATTGCATTTTTTTTTGTTTGTATTCTTTTGAAGTAAATTGCAAGAATCTGAGAAGAAGAACATGGAACTGCTGACAGATATTGAAAGGCTGAAAAAGGAGGCAGAAGAGCTTAGATCAGAAAAGGGTATGGCTGATATCCAAGTAAATAACCTGTTTCATATTGGTGGGTACATCTTATCAATTAAGTGTCACCTTGGAACTAAAATCTGATGCCGACGGACTTTGGCATACAAAATGTGAGCACAACCACTGCGTGTTAAGATGTACCCACAGGAGTTGCATTTGCATTTCTAATACATACTTGTAATATCCTTCAGTTTTGTTGATACACTCAAACCAGTAAGGTATTATTTGAGTTGGAACTGCATTATTTTTATTTGGCACATGTGTGGAGATTTACTGCCAGAATACTGTTAGCAGTATAGATATTTATACATTTTTTCCCATCCTATGATGGGGGAAGGTGTTTAGATTTCAGTACTGATCATACTGTTCTTCATCTATGAATGTTTTGGCCCTGTCTGCACGGAGAGTAAACAACTGCAGAGGCATTCATAGCATTTTTTGTTTCTGGGATGACTTGATTGAATGGCTTTGTAACCACGTAGTGAGCAGTGTGGTCATGTTCGCTTTGCTGTGGTATTAAGAGTATGTTCTGGGATTTCTGGTGCATCTGCCTAACAGTATTTTGCATTGTTGCTGGGAGAAAAGGCTTTTTGGTAATTCTGAAATGAAAAACAAATTTTCATTGAGAGGTGATTCAACGATTTGGCCAGTTCTTTGCAGTTCTTGTAGTAGCTCTAATAGCTGTATTATCCTATGAGTCACATGGGAAGAATTGATTTTTCAGCCTGAGTGGAATTACATGATTTTCTGTAGGGAACTGTTTGAACACCAGAGTTTCAAAACCCTGGCAACAATTGCTGTGTAGGGATGTCAAATATTGTTCAGCCCTTGCAACGTAACAGCATGTCAATCAATAATGTATTGTAGTTAATATTCATCTCCTCTATATAGGCCTCCAAGTGCTGATTGAGTGGTAAAAATAGTACAGACCCATACAGCACATTAAAAAAATGTCTCGTGCTGATTAGCAAATAAGACTTGAGAAAACTTATACATGTTCATCTTGATGCTTAGCACTGGTACCAAGATTATGCTGCTTCTAAGTGCTTGGAGTGAAACTCTTGATTAGCATCTCCCTGGAGACAATAACGCTTTGTTTAACTTTGGTTTATAGATTCTTGAACTATCTTAAATATTATGCACAGTTACTCAGCTTCTGAAATCCTCCTTTGCATTAAACAATCTGTTAAGAATTTATAGTTAATAATTTACCCTGTATTTTTTCCAATGTTTAGAACCTTTTTGTTTTTGTGAAAACAGAGATGAACATTTAATTTTCTTAAAAAAAAAAAAAAAAAAGACAATGTACTGTTCAAGGAAAAGTTAGTTATTATGCTTTTTGCCAGAAGTAAATAAGAGTCTACTGCAACTTTTGAAATATTTTGATAGAAATACACTATAATCCAAAATCGTAGTTATGTTTGGAATAGGTTTTCTCTTGTAAGAAGACATATATTAATGACATACAGTTTGTGATATTAATATATTGATATCATAAACTGTATAGAGGATTGAAACATAGTCAATGTGCAGTGATAGAGTAACTTGCCACATGTGGAAATTGATTTCTAGGAAGGGAGTACTTAGATGAGCACTTCAATACTGTACTCTTTATAAATGTGTTCCAGAAGCTGAGGAGGGCAGGGAAAAAAGATTACTAAAAATGATTCTGTAAAGTAGCAGGTAGTTTGAGATTTGGTTTTAGTCTTTTACTGGGGTTTTAGTGCATTTATATTTTGAAGAGGAAAGGGTTCTTTGTAACATCTTTGTTCTCTGTGGGTTATATTTAGAGCAAACATGATGATATGGCCACTTAGAGCAAGGCACTGACATCTTAAAATGAAATTATTTTGGTTGCATCAGTCTTCTGAGATGCACAGTCCTGCAGGCTCTGGTATATATGAGTATATAGATTTATAATGTATTTGTAGTGTTAAGGAAACTGGAGTTTGTCCATACATGTGATTTATAAGCACCCAAACAGCAACTTAAATTATTCCCCAAAGAAAAGAAGAATTAAAAAAAAAAATTCCGTCCGAAGCAAGTTTAAATAACAGTCAAGATGTGCCAGCCTCTGCAGCTCCAGAGGATGCAGCGTTCCTGCTCTGATTACTGGCTGAAAACAGTGTAAATGGTGTAGTGTGACAGAGCCTTTTGAAGCTTTACCCAGGAGTACAGTACTCCTGGACGCTCATAAATGAGCAGTGGCAGACAGGCGTAGAACACGGGTCGAGGAACTCTTATTATTTGGAAACATGGTGCGTTCCTCAGAGAGCCTGTTGTGTAGGTTTCCCTGGAAGCCGGCTGTTTGTTACAGCTGTCTTGTCACGGGAGGCTGTCCAGGGTGTGACCAGAGCAGGCGAGACTCCTGCTGCACTGGTGTCTATGCCTGCGTGCCGTGCAGCGCGTGTTGCAGATGGACACGAGCACGTGAGAAACCAGTGTGTTTTCCTGTTGAATTCACACCACGCACGTGCTGGCTTGGAAGAGGTGAATTGAACATGCACAGCTTGCTTAGCGGGTGTCTGTCTCCTAAGAAAATCTTTTACGCTGGAAAGCGGACCAAATGCGACAGCTCGTTTCCAAAAATGGAGGTGGTTCAGGTGGATACTGAAACCCTGGTTCAGCAAGGCAAAGGTCCTCCATGAAAAGCTCGTTTTTTTCTGTAGCTTAAAAACCTGCTGCTGTTTTCTAGGTGTAAAGCACCAAGACTCACAGAATTCTTTCTTGGCATTTTTGAATGCGCCTACCTCTGCTCTGGATCAATTTGAAGTAAGTGTACGGCTATTCTAACTCTCTGTTGGTCAGTGGAACTGCTGCTGTTGCGTGCAGGTTAGATGCACCTTTGCTGAGAGTTTGCTACTGCACATTAATTGTATTGCTCCCTTTAGGTTTGTATGTAATAGCATTGGAGAATTTTTTTGTCATTTGCAATGCTGGCTATCTTCTCTCCAACACTAGTAATCATAGGGACTTCTCTCTCAAACCGTGAATGCAGAAATTTTGCCAGTTTTGTAGTGAACGTGCAAATCATAGTTCTTCAAGTGGCCTTTCTTTCTGTTCAGAAAAATGCTATGTAACGTGGATACTCATTTGGTAAAAATGAGAGAGAATATGTAGATAATCCTTGAATGCATTCCATGAAGTCATTGGTACTGTATATTTATTAGGTTGTTTTCATCTTCTGTTCATTTTACATAGATCTGTAAAATCTGGATTACTATTCATCTCCTCTCCACGGATCCTATATAGTTCAAAAATAAATCTGTTCAATTCTTTTGTTACTTTTAGATAAAAAAACCCACTTTAGATAGAAAACTTGGAAGAAAGAAATTGAAACAATACTATACATTTCATATCTTCTTTTTTTAATAAACAGTAAGCAATGCATCATTTTTCTTTTAAATGAACAGCAGAGGTGAAATACTGGTCAAACCGAAGTCAGAGGAGACACAGCACCACCTTGACAGTTGGTCTAAAATTTGCCCCTGTTTTTTTTCTAATGGGTGTAAAAGGTCATCACATTTAGCTATAAAAGAGCATAATCCATGATGTTATTCATGTTCCAAAATTTACTGTTTTTTCATTGTGTATTCATTAATTCATTGTTCTCTCTTGAAGTACTCACAATTAATACCATTTCTTTTAATTTTCTTTTTAATTATTTATCTTATTACTTTTAATATTAAGACCAAAACATTTACTTTTAATATAAAAAAATCCTGTTGACATTTAGGAATATTATTTTATTGAGTGAATGCTGGAAAAACATTGGGTTTTATACAGGCATTTTATTGATTAATTGTCTATGAAAGGCAATTAATGAAAACTTACTGAGCTAACTGGTACTGGCACTAGTTATTTACAGTTCTTTGTTTTTGCACTTTTATTTATGCTGAACAGTTTTCTTCATCCATCTCTTTCTCTCTCTCTCTTTTTTTTTTTTTACTGCTGTTTTCATTAAAATAGGATTCATTTTCCTCCTCTTCATCCTCATTGATTGATTTTATGGATGACGTAAGTCTTTGACTTTCAAACCAGTAAATCCCTCAATAACAGAAATCAGTTGATTGATTTGGAATATTCAAACATTAATGCAGTCAGCTTAAAAAAGCTGCAAGTGCAGTGGAGAACAGAGTATATCTATAATAGCATACTTACACCTATTTATATAGATAGATGATCAATCCCGAAGTAAATTGTTTTTCTGTAGGTGCAGGTGAAGAATTCTTAATTGAAAACAGTTTTTCTAGTGGGTAGAAGCTGCTCTTGGGCCTTATCTGCTGATACAGCCTGTGAAAAAATGGTTCCAAAATCACTAGCACATTTATTTCATTTAGTTCTATTTCTTCATGTTATTCATTATCATTAGTTGTTTACAAAAGTTTTCTCATCACTTCAGTGAAAATATTTTCCATGTGTAAAGGTAACTTCTGTTTGCCCAAATAAAATATTTTCTCTTTTTTTAGCCTGTGTTGTAAGAAGTAATTTTCATTGTAACTGAAGTGGACATTTCCACTTCTTACTGCCATTTGAGATGCTAGTTTTCTCTCAGGACAGTGTTTAAATACTTACCCTGGTTAACTGGATGCTAAGGGAATTGAGCTAAAACCTGAAAATTGACTGCATTGTATTTCTTCCAGGCTGAAGTAGTAGGCACATAAAGTAAACAATAATAAGATTTTAAAAATCAAAGGATATACTGTGCATCCATGGTAGAGAACCATCCATTACAACTCTGTAGGTATATTGTGTATGTACGTCTGTGTGTGCTTCTGTGTATCTGTATACACATACACACATATACACATGTATTTAAAATAGTGTAATCCTATTTGCATTAAAATGTGGTATAATTAATTTTCTTCTAGAAATGTCTGCTGTGAAGGGTGTAACAAATCTGGCATAATACATGGGTCCGTTCTGCTGGTTGCATTTCCTTTCACAAACTCTTTTCTTAAGATGCTTTTTTTCTGAAAATCAGGTGTATACCTTAGACAAAACATAAAGATCTGTCTGTGTTACTGTGCTAGAAGGTATTTGGCTGCATTTTTGTATGGTGTTTAGAAAACTTTGACTTACTGATGTTGTTGGAATTTTCTTACACCAAAAAAACCAAACCCAAAAAGGTACAGTTTCCTGTCATGTTAAATCTACAATAAATGAATAATATTTATATCTTTTATCTGGATTAAAGAAGTGTTCTCTACGTTGCCTGAGTATGGGGAACACTTAGTTGGTATCAGGAGGTTCTTTCATAGAAAGATACCTTTAAAAATATTTAATCCTCTCTCTTTAAAATCTGTTAATAGAGAAATAAAGTATGTATGTGGCAGAGTAGCTGATAATGTTCTATTTTACAAGGGGAAACTTATGACAAGAAAGATTTCCAAGTTGCTATCTAGTTAGTTTTGAAGGACATCAGTACTTTATTCTGTATTTATTGTTGGTTGCTTGGTTTTAATTTTATTTTGGGTTGTTTGGGGTTTTTCGGTTTTTTTAGGTTAGAGGAATTCT
>WUAM01000309.1:633491-657611 GCA_024336885.1 Actenoides hombroni
TCAACATGAGGAAAAACTTCTTCACTGTGAGAGTGACAGAGCCTGGAACAGGCTGCCCAGAGAGGTTGTGGAGTCTCTTTCAGTAGAGACTTTCAAGACCCACCTGGATCTGTTCCTGTGTGGCCTGCCCTGAGTGTTACTGCTTTGGCAGGACAGGTTGGACTCGATCTCCAGAGCTCCCTTCCAACCCCTACCATTCCATGATTCTGTGTTCCCTAAAGAATCTTCTTTACGATTGCATCAGTTTTTAAAGCTAAGTATTGTTTTCCAACAAGTTTCAAAACAAGACATCCATTCGTACACAGAAAGCTTCCATTGTAACAATGAAACTGTCATTAAATATGGATGAAGCTTGAACCCATAGCTGTGAAACTTTATGCTGTGAAAAACAGAAACGTCAGCTAAAATTTTAATATACCTACTCATTAAAGTAGTCTGCAAAATTGTCTTGTTTCAGAACACATACATTATCCAGGTTGTTTGGACAACTTTTGCATTCACCCTGTTCTGTATTCTTTCTCTACCTACCAGTTGTTACTTCACTGGGAATTTTTCTAAAATAAGTAAAGCAGCTTCCTAGATTTTATATAAGACTTTTCATTAATAGTACTACCACATTACGTAGTCATTTAGCCTTGATTTCATAGCATCAGCACCGCCATCCTTGAGGGGAGCAAATTAAAACACTCATGTATCTGTGTTCCCAAGAACTAAGAAGAGAAGCCCTTTCAAAATCAACTTCATCTATACTTTTTCTTTTAAATTGAGTGTTCTGAAATTGCCTTTGCTTGACACAATAAAACTGAACTGTGTTGTGCTTTTTGGCATAAAAATTAGAATTTTGAATAAGTCTGATTTTTTTTTTTTCTTTTTTTTTTTTTTTTTCTTTGAACTAAGGCAGCCCTTCTTACAGAGGAGCAGCTTAGAAAATACTGTGGTGGGTTGACCTTGGCTGGCTGTCAGGTGCCCACTGAGCACATACACACATTCAGCTTCTAGAATGTAATGGAATAATTTTGGCAACTTTCCTATCTGCAGTGGAAGCAAGCTGGTTTTCTGAGACAAGATCCTGTTTCCATGGTTTCATTTACAGGGGACGGTTTAACTTATTAATAACAAGCACTGATAAAGAGGTTTTTTCAGGCCATGTTTTAGGAGCTCAGATCTATATCAGCAAACACAAATAAGCGACCTTTTTAAATGCACCTTTGCACTCTTAGGTCTGTGAAAAAATTAACTGTTCTTCAGAAGCGTTACAGGTATTAACATTCTTGTCTGCTTGTTTCACAGCCTAAAGCCCACCAGTTTGTAGTGAAATCATTTAATACACCAACAAAATGCAATCAGTGCACATCTCTAATGGTCGGTTTAATACGACAGGGCTGTACTTGTGAAGGTAAGCACTTGTGAGAGCAGAAAGTGTGAACTGAAGTTCTTACAGATGCAAATTGCACAGTAGATGTTGTAATGTGATAATGCGGGAGTTTAATGTTTATATTTTGAACAACAGCATACATTCTCACGCTTCAGTCTTCTAACAGTAGAAGCCAAACACTAAACATCTTATGTTAACAGATTACTTAGTTGTCTGGGGACATACATGTTCCACTTTGTGGCAGAAGAGCTTAGTTCAGTTTACTTAAAATAGCAATAAGGCACCACAGTCAGTGGTCAAGTGTGCTGACAGCAGCTTTGCTTTCTGGCTCAGGGCAAAATGTAAGACAGCTTTGACATTCAGTACCAATTTCGCTTCTCTCCAGAGCTAATTTATTCTAGGTTTGTACGTACACAGAATGACACTCTTCATTTAGAGGAGCTTCCAGCTTTTTGATTGCTAGCAGTGTTGTGCCTAGAGGAGATATTCAGAGAGAGTATCGCAGAATGAGCTTCTGATGAAGCTCTTCCTTACCTAGATGATATCAGACTGTGTACCCATACACCTCTGAAAATGAGAAAACCAGAATTTAGAGCAGATAAAAGCATGAGCTGCTGTTGTGCACAGACTTACATTTCTGTCTTGGAGTAGTAAAGTTCAGTGAAACTATTCAGTTGTTGGTCAAAAAAAAAGAGAAGATTTCTTTAAAGATGTCATCACCATTATCATAGCTTTTGCATTGCACGAGAAATAACTATCAAATCATCTTGTTTCTTCTTCTTCTTCTTCTTCTCACAAGTATGTGGATTCTCTTGCCATGTGACCTGTGCAGACAAGGCTCCTGCAGTATGTCCCATCCCTCCCGAACAGACTAAGGGACCTTTGGGAATAGATCCACAGAAAGGCATAGGAACAGCTTATGAAGGACATGTCCGAGTAAGTATCAGGTAGCTGCATTTGGGGCACTTCTATTAAATTTGTTCTTTTCTGGAGCTGGCATTAAACTCTAATTGGGACACTGAGGGGGATGGATTCAATTACACCTTAAGGTAACACTTTGGAAACTAAGACATAAATTTTCACGAAGCAACTCTTAGCATTTTCCACGGTAATCTTCTCTCCATCTCTGTTGGCCATTGTGTTTTGAAGTCCATTTCTAGAGATCAGATCATCTTCCGGGGCCTGTGAGTTTTTGATTCTTTCTGTTGATGCTATTATCATCTAGGGTCATTGGTGTGGATACTTGTATATAAATACTAAAAAAACCCCAAAATAATCACTCAACATAATTTTGACCATATTCCTGTCAACCAGCTGGAGTTGGGGTTTCTTTCCCTGTACTTAATATAACTTTGAATGAGTTTTTGAAATAAAAATTTGTGATGCTATGAATTTTTTAACATAATATATTGTGGTGTCTGTGCGGCTGTGTTTGATGCTTTTGCTGCACCTGTGCTATTGCTTATGTTGCTTGACATCACTCAATAAAAGCTTGTTGGCCTAGATGACAGAATTGATTTTTGTACTCTCTCTCTGATTTTTTGATTGCATGCAAACTTATAGAGAGCTCATCAGAATTTATTTTGCTAAAGGTACCAAAACCAGCTGGAGTAAAGAAAGGTTGGCAGAGAGCGCTGGCAGTGATCTGTGATTTTAAACTCTTCCTGTACGATGTAGCAGAAGGAAAAGCATCCCAGCCCAGCGTGATAGTGAGTCAGGTCATAGACATGAGGTAAGCTGTTTGCTGCTGAGTCGGAGCTTTTCAGAGGCACTGTGAAATCAGCAGTATTTGCAGTTAGCCTGAACTACGTTTGTGTCTTCATACGTGGCAAATTAAGCTTCCATTACTACGTCATGTGCCAAAATTCATCTCTTCAGCTGTGTAGAAGATCTGGAAAGAATAAAGAAAAATACATTTTTGGGGGATTACATAGAGTTTTGAAAGACAGATTAAATTTGGTTATATCATAAAACTAATAGATTTTTTATTCAGAAGGGCTAGATAGTTGGGGTTTTGTTGGTTTTTTTCCCTCACTGTCTTCAGTATTACTGAAATATGACCGACTTCACTGAAGGATGAGAATATATAACATACCAACTAAGTAAAGCTCATCTCTGAACTAGGTTAGTTTATCCAGGAAGTCTCAAACAGCTGTATCTTAAAACTTCTAGTGAGTTTGGGTTTTTATGAAACAGCTGGAGCAGTGTTCTTGCTCCAGGCTTATTTTTTAAGTTTGATTATGTTATTTTAAAAAAAAAAAAAAAGGTTTTAATTTAAACAGACAAAAGCCAGATACTCTCAATGTATTTATTTCCATCAGCATTTATTAGGAATTAATTATGCAACACTGCATTTGTGAGTTTCATCTGCAGATAAAGAGGACCGGATAACTTTAAAAATTAGATCTCAGTACTGTCTTGTTGTGTCCTTCATAAAACAAGGCTATTGATAATATGGAAATATAAGGAAAAAAAAACCAAACAGATGTTACTCTTTAACTCTTTTCCAATTATGTTTGTGGTCTCCATAAGGGATGAGGAATTCTCAGTGAGTTCTGTCTTGGCCTCAGATGTCATCCATGCAAATCGAAAAGATATCCCGTGTATCTTTAGGGTAAGTATTAGGTCTTGAACCTACAACCCAAAAAGTATAGGATTTCAGAGCATGATGTGTGGTGTGCATTCAGTGACAGCTTGCTACTAATTTATTTCCTTTGCAAGTTCCGGTCAGTTGGTAGCCATGGCAGCAGCAGCAATGCATAAGGATCTGTACATGTATAATTTTTGTGGTAAAAATAGAGCTGGTACATAGGAAATGAAAATGTAGAAAGTCATGAAGAACAAAAGAATCCCAAATTATTTACAGGAGGTTGAGAAAAGTATGTCTTATTGTGAAGGTTAAAAAAACCAAAACCCACATAAAGGGGAGATGAGAACTTGTCTGAGTTGCCTTCTGCTTCTCAATTTAATTTCTTGTGTTATTCCTAAAGCCTCTATTTTATGTATTTTTTTTTGTGTAAATGCATTGGATCTCTGAAAACTCCCATTCATTCTGAAAACTACCCATTCATCAGGTAGTCAGTATAGAAATCTAGTGTGAAGTGCTTATTAAAATTTATGTCTAATATCTGGTATCAGGATTTTGCCATCATTGGCTTTTTCTAATATTCTTCTTATTTTTACCAGATACTCTATTGAAGCTTTGACCTCAGTGAAATCTCTTTGGTGTCTTATTAATTCCCCTGTCATTTCCTTACTACACCATTTTATTTCAGTCTTTGTTTTTCCAGCTTTCAGACTGTTCATCACTCTGCATGCTGAGAGGAGATAAACCTACAAAAAGGGGTTTCATTTTTATCTGTAATAGCTATACCAAATACATCAAAAGGATTATAGGTCATTCCTCCATAAAGACCATTCCTATTGCATTAAATTGTTAACAAAAACTATTAATCTTAAAAAATAGAGGATATTTTGTAAGAACTGGTTTTCTTTATAAAATTGCTGTGAGAAACAATTAACAATGTTATTTAGGGAAGACAGTTCCAAATTATAGAAAAAATACACATGTATTTAGAACAAAGCCAAGTTTTCTGTTGCTGAGTTATTTGCATCCTCAGGTTTTTCTGCTGTGGGTTCTTGATTGAAGTACTCTGTTTTCTATTAACTGAGGCTGAATTTTTGCATGTTTTGTTCAGGCAGCTAATTTAAAGGGCACTTGGAGGCATCTGATACTCTTGTAAAAATGATAGTGATGAAATTTTTTTTATCACTTATGACTTAAAATATATATTTTAAAATTTTCCAGGTTACAGCTTCCCAGCTCTCTGCATCCAGTAATAAGTGTTCAATCCTGATTCTCGCAGACGGTGAGAATGAAAAAAGCAAGTGGGTAGGAGTGCTGAATGAATTGCATAGGATCTTGAAGAAGAACAAACTCAAAGACCGCTCAGTCTATGTTCCCAAAGAAGCTTATGACAGCACCTTACCCCTCATCAAAACAACACAGTCAGCAGCAATCATAGGTATGAAATGAATAAGAAGTAAACTTCTGAAAAATGGGTATGGTAAAAGCAGGGGGGTTTTTGTTTGTTTTTTTGTTTGTTTTTTTTTAAAAAAGCATGTTAAATGACATTACCTACTGAATAGAGAGTTATGTGTAGTGGTTTTAGCCAAAATGGAAATGTGTGTGAGTTGGAGAGAAGTGCAATTCACTACCCAGAGAACTGTTAGATCTTTAAGAATATTTCCCCCATTCACACATATTCATAATTTTGTTATTCTATAAACATAATTCCTTAACTGGGTAAAATTAGCCCTATAGAATAAATGTAAATCACAGACTTTACAAAATTTACTTGTGGGACCAGAGAGAAAACATAAAAGCAGAGAATGAATTTAGTAATTTTAAATGCTACTGCATAAAACATGCTAAACTGATTACTTAAATTACTTCGATATGATATTGTAGCTATTTTGAAGTCAGTAGTACATTTAAGTGCTCTGCATGTTATTTAAAAAAAATGATGTTTCTTTGTCTTCTACTAACAGGAGAAATGGAAAAATATTTTTTCAGAAATTTGAAAGATTGAGAAGTTACCAGTTGTTTTTTGTTACATGAATGTGCTGGGTTTGGCTTTATATTTGTTAATTTCAAGATGCTAAAAAAATGTCTCTGTTAATCAGAATTATCACAATTGTTAATGAGTTTTTTCCAAAGACAAATAACCTTTTTTGTTTTCTTAATATCATAGACCATGAAAGAATAGCTCTGGGGAATGAAGAAGGGTTATTTGTTGTGCATGTCACCAAAGACGGTAAGAGTTTAGGAACTGGTAATAATTTCTCTAATATTAAATAATAAGAAAGTGACTTTGTAACCTTTTTTCTCTTTCAATATCATCTGGTTTCATTTTTCTCAATTTACTACATTATCAGCTGGACATCCCCATGTGAGATCTGATAATCAAAGAGGTGTTCTCTGTGCTTTCTGGTTTGGGTATCCTTTCCAGTAACAAAGATCCAGCATCTGGAATGCAGTTGAAGGTTTTCTTCTCTTGTCAGAAGGAGACTTGATACTGAATTCAGACCAGGTTGCTCAGGACTTTGTCCAGTCGGGTCTTGAAAAAAGCCCAAGGACTGAGGTTCCACAATCTCTCTGGGCTGACTGTTGCAAATTATTGTCACAATGAAACATTTTCTTTGTATATTCAGTAGGAATCTTCCTTATTTCAATTTGTGACTATTGTCTCCTCTTCTGCTGTGCACCTTGGTAAGGAGCCTGGCTTGATACTTTCTGTAACCTCCTCCTTGATATTGGAAATAAAAACGTATTCAGTATTGCAGAGAGATGTAACAACAGATGCCTAAGTTAATTTAACAAGTAACATGCTTAATTGTATGTTTGAAGTCTCTGAGGGTTTTCCTTTATTCAGTGGTTTTGTGGCTATAAGCTGTTTTTGAAATGAATACTGAAATCACACAGTGGTTGCTCTTGTATCGGATCTGCTCCTCCCTTTTTCTGATGAGGAAAAGTCAAAGGTCTGTTCAGCATTGCCACACCTGGTATTATTAAAATACAAGTTTTTATTCTGTACTTTTTAATATTGCAGGGAAGCAATAAAGTGGATTTCTTTGTCTTCCTTCATAGTTTAACTTTACACATACATACGTTTATAATCAATTCAGGCTTCAATATTATTTACTTGTATTTGGGGGGGTTTGTTTTGTTTTCTTTTTAGAGATTATCCGTGTTGGTGACAATAAGAAGGTTCATCAGATTGAGCTTATCCCAAATGAGCAGCTCATTGCAGTAATCTCAGGACGAAACCGTCACGTGCGCCTTTTCCCTATGGCTGCCCTGGATGGAAGGGAGACTGAGTTTTATAAGCTGGCAGAAACAAAAGGCTGTCAGTCAATAGTTTCTGGACATGTGCGCCACGGAGCTCTTACCTGCCTGTGTGTAGCGATGAAAAGGCAGGTCCTCTGTTACGAACTAAATCAGAGTAAGACACGTCACAAAAAGATCAAGGAGATCCAAGTCCAAGGGAATGTCCAGTGGATGTCAATCTTCAGTGACCGTCTTTGTGTGGGCTACCAGTCAGGTTTCTTAAAATATCCCCTTCACGGAGAAGGCAGCCCATACAGTCTTCTCCATCCAGACGACCACACACTATCATTTATCTCACAGCAGCCAACTGATGCCATCTGTGCAGTCGAAATCTCAAATAAAGAATACCTGCTGTGTTTTAGCAGCGTAGGGGTTTACGTTGACTGCCAGGGCCGAAGATCCAGACAACAAGAATTGATGTGGCCTGCAACTCCATCTTCTTGCTGTAAGTTGCCATGTGTGTCAGTGTGTTTGCTAGCATGCCTTGAAGTGATCACTGCTTGTATTAATATCTACGGGAACTGAAGTTCAAGGATAATTACCTGAAAGGTAAATAAATGCTTTCAGCTTCTGTCAGCATTTTTAATCTAGCCAGAGGGTATTCTCATTTATGCTGGTTTTGACAACTTTGTTGCTGACCTATACCTCTGTAACACAAAGAGGAATCTAAGGTCAGGATTTCTAACTGTCCAGTTTCTAAACACGTGGCCTGATCTCGAAACCAGCCAAAGGCTTCAGGTCCTACGGAGGCTAATGGAATCTTTATGCATTCGCTACCACTGATACTGGACTGTTGTTACTTACTGTCTTAAAATGTAGTTGTACTTCAGCTCAGCATTGTGATTCAAGCTTTTGTCATGTTCAGAGTCATCAGGATGCAGTAGTTTGACTTGCTGTTACCTATTGGTGTTTATTCCTGCTTAATAGGTTTTTGCCTGTTCTTTCCTTACTCCTTCACGCTCTCTTCCTCAGTACTTTCTGTTGACATTCTTCTCATTCATCTCCTCTCTTTGCTTTTATAAAAAAATCAGGTTTTAAGCTTTTCCCCTTCTGTCTCCCTTTTCCCTTTCAAAATACAATGTATGACAGGCACTACAGCAAATATATTTCATAATCTTAAGTGAAAAATACTGTAGTTTTTCAAGATTTCAATTTCCAGCAAGAACTGTTGAACATTTACTGTGCATTTTTTCAAAACTGGAACTTTGTCTTTGTGACTGGGAGAAAAAAACCAAACCAAACGTGCAATGGCTATCTTTTTCTTAATGTCTTTCTAAATGCAGATAAAGATTAGCTAAATTTGTCCTCAGAGTACCTGAGTGAATGAGCCCAGCCTTATGTTGATTTTTAAAACACTCTGCTTTCTTACTTCACTGTGACAGCAGTACAGTCACACTGCAGAGGAGAGGAATATTTCACCTTGTTTGAGCGAAGCCCCTTCTGAATGTGGAAGGAGCAACTTTTACGGGCTATAAATCACTTGTGGTTTTCAAGCACGAGTGTGATTATTACAATGGACTCAGAGAATGAATGAATCAAAAGATTTTGTGATAGATGGAAAAACCAGGTATTTTCACATGTAGTTCACCTACGCTGTTCATTGATAGTTGTGAAACCTTTTTGATTACCTTAAATGAAGTTACTTGATGTTATTCCAGTTCAGAATGGAGGTATATTTTATAGCAAAAACTTGCATTTAAACACAAATTGGATGCTCTTGTTAGTCTTGGCAGACCATGGCAGTCTTGTTGCCAACGTGGAAATACTGAATTCTCCTTTAGAAGTGGTCCCAGTGGAAAAATTTTCATCCTGGGGAAGTGTGCCAGATAAGTAGCAAAAGAATTCTCTTTACAATCCAGAAAATAAGAAAAGAGAATTAAAACTAGAAGGAAACATAGAGATTTTTATGACTGTGTCATGGTGCTTAGTTCCAACTGAAGTTCGTTTAGTACGTAGTCCAAAGACTAAGAGCTCAGTTCATTCAAATGACAGTTATTAAATAACAAAATACATTTTCCCACCAGATCTTTTACAAAATACAAAACTCTTAAGAATAGGACTTTTAGAAATAAAAAACCACTTTAGACCACATCAGTGTTTGGCAGAGATAACCGTAATCACTTGTAGTTCAAAAAATAGTTTGGTTCCGCAAAGTTAAAAGTCATAGAGTAGGTATAAGTCTTTTATTTTTGTGGTGGTGGTTTGCCTTTCAGAATAAATTTCTTAATAATTTTTCAGTTAAAACACATTTTGCAGAGATTGCTGTTGGACTGTGGGATGTTTGATTTTTTTATATTTTTTTTTTTAATAAATACAGGTAAACGATAAGAAGTGGTATATTTTAAGCTTATACCTTATCATTCCCTCTCAGGTTACAATGCACCATACCTCTCTGTGTACAGTGAAAATGCAATTGATATTTTCGACGTGAACTCCATGGAGTGGATTCAAACTATTCCTCTCAAAAAGGTAACTTGCATGTGATTTCACTGTTTTAGATTGATCTGGAGCATATGAGTATGTTAGACTTACTGATACTATTGTAGATAGCTTTTTCTTCTAGTTAATTGCATATAGCGTTATTGGGACTCATTGCATCTGTCATTGCTAGAAGATGATGGATGTTACGATAATTAAACAGGCCTTTAAAAATCGTATCTTCTGCTGCTTGAGAGCACTGTAGACAGATAGAGTTAGAACCTTTTGGTTCAACAAAATACCAAAAACATGATATCAGGTTTGTATCTCTTATCCAAAGAAAGTAGTATTTGAAAACTGACACTTCCTTGGTATTTAGGAGGTGTTTGCTCAACTGTATTTGGAAAGAAGAAAGAAAAGTTTTTATTTTCCCATGGTTTACACTGACTTCAACACTTTGCAATGAAGCTCCTTTCAACAGACAAGAATTGCTACATATAGGAGACACAAAAATGGCAATTTATTGTAAAGAGTTTGTTTCTAACACAATTTGTAGACTTGGAGAGTGGAATGCTGCTTTCATTCTGAAGGTGGAAATCATAAACACCAGTAGATTTTTAGCAATCTGTATTACCATCTTATCAAGTTGCAAAGTGTAATTGTGACATCATGCTAACACAAAATAAAATCACAGTATTCAATAGATAAAATTGAATTGTCATATGACGTAAACTTCTAACAGAACTATTTATTTAAATGGATGGTGTTAAGCCTATATCTTAAGTGGAGTTTTAAGCAAATCCCTCTGAACTTCTTCTCCAAACAGAAGTTCAAAATCTAAAATAGTTTTTCACTGCTTTGTGGCTTAAATGACTCACAGTTGTTGTTATTAAGAGTAGGCATGTGTTACTGGAGATAGGAGACACTGCTCCCTCCAGCCTGCAGTTCTTCTCTGCAGCTGGCTTTCTTCTGGACAGTTACACTTTTCGGCTCCCTGGTTGGCTTTATCACTGTGCTCCTTTTATAGAGGTTGTAACACACCATGGACCTTTCAGAATAAGATGCGCTCTATAAATGTTAGTTACTGCTATTACAAGAACTGCTTTTTCTTGTTTCAGGTACGACCCTTGAATACAGAAGGATCACTAAACCTTTTAGGCCTGGAGACAGTTAGATTAATATATTTCAAAAATAAAATGGCAGGTAAGTGAAGAGAAGCCAATTTTCATCATGCAAGTTTTTGTTTAGAAAGAGCATTTTTCTTAGTCCTAGATCTGTGCATTGCAGAAAGAGATTTCTCAAACGTATGTGTGCTTGTTAATTTGGTAGAAAGCCAAAGCTTATAGATTCCACAGTGATTGCAGTGACATCTTCTAGGTAGCTACTCTTAACTTCTTTTATTCCCTTTTAAATATTCAATGAAGACTGGAAATAGAAAATAGAATGACTAGATGCTCCCTCCAAATCTGGATCACCTGCCAGAACACTATCTAGAAATGTCTGCACACTTTAAGACTTAAATAGTGATCTTTGCACTACTAGATTAAAATTAATATTATGCTTAGACTAAACAAACCTTTCCCAAGGATCAGGAAGTAAAACAATATTATGTACTCATAACTTGTTATTAGGGCCATGTATGATTGTGTGCCAAAATGTTAGCTTTAGCATTCTATTTTTGTTATGAGTCTTTTTGACTTCATTTTTTTCTTTTTAGAGCCCATGTCATAAGTATGCTCCTATTTCCTTAACCTGTTGCTTAACCTCTTAGATGGAGAGGGAATGTGCTTTGTTTTAACAAACAAAAGCTGTATTTTTTTTAACAACCATTCTGAAAAGAGTGGAAGTAAACACTGTAGAAACATATACTACTGTTGGCAGTGTTGTGGTGTTTTTTTTAAACTGCTAGCAAATTAGTACAAAAGGAATGATAATGGTAGAGAGGAGCAATACAGTGGGAGTATGTATAAAGAAATTTCAAGTCTAATAAAGACTGAACATTAAAAGTAGAGCAGAAGAGGAAAAAAAATGGGAGAGCAGATGGTCAGAAGTGAGTGCAGGTGACACTTTGCTCCTGCACACTTATCAACCAAAAAGGTTGCCAAACAGTAAAGTATCCTCCAGGTGCATCTCTTTAAAAGTCTGCAAGTTTTTTTCCTGAAGTTACTTACCTTGGAGATCCCACATTTCATGAAATCTCCAGCTGATCTTAAGGAAAAAGATTGAAGTTCCATACAAAAACAGTTTTGACAGTGAGCAGTAAGTGTTGGATTTGTTCAAGCTTATTATGTTGAACTTTAGCCTCCATATATATATATATATATATAAAAAAGTGTATGTGTAAAACAAGACAGAGCAGTTGCAGTATTGATTGAAAGTAACACTCCTATTGTATGATTATCACTGCTGTACATTTCATGACTTTTTCATTAGAGACATCTTGGCCAAACGTGCACATGTGGAAAAAATCTTCCCTTTTCCCACAGTTGCACCAAAATACATCGGTGTTCAAACATTTCAAAAGGAGTAGTCTCTTTGGAGCAGGGAATGAATGAAAAAGAAACTTGCATTGCGTTTCCAGACAATTGCCAGAACAACACTGTTCTAGTGATTTTCAGTGAGAACTGCCAAAGAAAGCTTGAGATAGAGGACTGAGATCCTTTCCTGCCCACCTGAATGTTTTGTTTGAAAGACATCATGAGTGGTATTTTGAGAAAGCATTTGCAGCAGCTTGTGCTCAAAGACAGGTGAAGCCTGTTGCTATTTAACAGAGTAGAGGTGACTGAAGAAAACCCATGAACCAAGCAAGAAGCATTTGTTCAGGTTTGAAGGGAAGTGGGTGGCACTAGCAAGAGCAGAATGAGAAAACTTCGATTTGAATTCCATGAATAGCTAATGAATTATTCCACTGGATCATTGTATTTATATTAATTTCAGAGGGTGATGAACTAGTAGTTCCTGAGACATCAGATAACAGCCGGAAGCAAATGGTTCGAAACATCAACAACAAGCGCCGCTATTCGTTCAGAGTACCAGAGGAGGAGAGGATGCAGCAGAGAAGGTCGGTATTCAACATGTACATGTCTTCTGTACATGCCTGTAGGTCCTGAAGGACGGTGACTGATGCCAATGTAGTAGTTCATTTGTTGCTTTCTGGAATGCAGATATTTCTGTCTCTTTGCTACAGTGTTAATCCTCAGTGTTTAATTTGTGTTAATACCTCTTTGGATATGGACATGCCCTGGATACACAAGTCTTTATTAGTTCAAATTAATTATGTGAAACAGCTGTAATTTGGAATGCATGTCTCCACATACTGTGTATAGGTACGTAAGTGTGCACATATGTTGTGTATACAAAGATCTGTAATAAACACTTTGCAAGAGGAGATTACATTCGTAACTATGCATGTGGATTAATTACTTTCAGACTCTGGTTCCGCTTTTCTTTCTGAAGACAGTTCTACTCTCAGCAGTATTCCAAGGTGTCTGCTTTTTTGATTTATAGATAACTACATAAACTTTTGATAAATCTCAGAAAGCTAACGTCTTCAGGGGATGTAGAACTTCAGGATATGTTTCTAATAGATGTCTTTAACAGGATACAAATGGCAATAAAAATAGGTCTGCACTACTCACAGTGTTCACACAGGGGATGTTACTATTTACTATCACTCAGAGTAAAGATGACCTACTACTGTGCTAAGCTACTCTCCAAGAACTGAGTATTTCAGTCTTCCACCAATGGTTGGCTTCCAGTTCTCCTTCCTTTTTTGGGTCCAAGAAAAGTAACAGCTGTGTACAGTGGAGATAAAATTCCAGTACTTGTCCTTGCCTTTTCTGAGCTGATTGCAGTTTGGTCTTTTGAAATGTTATTTATTCTGAGTTTTGAAATGCATCCTTGCCATTTTGAGGAGCTTTTAATTCTGACCACAGACTGAGAAAGGTATTGCAGTATAATTTCCATTCTGTTTTCATATTTTCTACTTCATTTTCATCTCCACTTTGTAATGCATCACAAATGAGCTCTGCTTTTACTCATCTCATGGAGCTTTTTATCAGCTCATAGTGGTTGTATAGTTTTTGAACATAAGTAACTACTGGGTGTGTGTGGGCTGTCAGCCTGCAAACAGCTTTCTTTTCTTCTGGCCCCTTGCCCTCTCTGTCTTCAGGCTGGAAGCTTGTCCGTGCCAGTGTTGATAGCAAGGGTTTATCACTGTTAACATGGTTAAATAGTTAATTTCCATTTTAAAGTAGCTAATAATCAAAGCTGTATATGTTTTATAAATGTCAATCTTCACCTAGAACGAAATATCTAAATGAATTATGTTCTCTTTCAGGGAGATGCTACGCGATCCAGAAATGAGAAATAAATTAATTTCTAACCCAACTAATTTTAACCACATAGCACATATGGGTCCAGGAGATGGTATACAGATTCTCAAAGACCTTCCAATGGTAAGTACAGAAGTACATGTGAGAGTGACCGACTGCAACAGAGGCTGCACATAAGTGAAAGACAAGTAAAATTTTAAATATATTTTCAGCGTGTTGATATATTTTGTAAGATGAGCAGTGTAACTAGGGAAATGAAGCTGAACATGCTCTGCTGTGTGTGATAAAATTTAAACAAAGAGGATGACACTTAAGCATCGAGGGGAGGAGGAGTTGCTAGTTTAAGGCAGATTGGCCTCTCAGTGTTGCTAATAATTTTTATGACCCATATGAAGGGGAAAAAAAAAAGAGGATTTGAGTCTATGTTCTTTGTGGGAATGGAAAGAGAAGTTCCTTTATTTGTGAACTGTAGTTCAGTTCCTTTCTTCTCTTCCCATCTTTAACTTAGCCTCTGTCTTTACAGTCCCTTTTCCTCAGACAGTGGAACTGTACCAGTTTAACAGTGTGTAGTGCCCAAACTTCTCTTCTTGCCAAAGATGCTATTTTTATTCTCTACAGATTAATTAGTCTTAATGAAACAGAACTTCTTATGTAGAAAGTAAACTTTTAAGTTGAAAAATGGAAAAAATAAACATGTAATGGAACACACGTATTTGTTTCCACAAAACCTTATGTAGGAAATACTCACCTGGAAGTTACTGAAATTTTTGTTCATAGCATAGTGTGGTGCTGCTTTCTTGAAGCTGTCTTGAGCATCTTGTTTCTGTGTTCTGTATTTTTTTCTAAACTTATCCACAATGACACAGATGTGGTTCATAAGATTGATTAGCACTGTAAGAAAGATCAGATGGTATGCTATCAAACAGATTATATCAGCACCAGCATACAACAGAGACACTAGTACAGAAGTGCTGTCTGAAATGATCACTGTTACTACTTTGAGTTTGTACAGAAAGCAGGAAGTAGATACTGAAATTGGGATTTTCAGATGCTGAAAAGCCCAAAGGAAACTATAACTGGAAAATCAAGTGTGTCATGCAGTTGCACTAGTTTAGGAATTCAGGAGCATAACCTCTGGTCTTCAGATGCTCACTTTACCTCACTTTTGCAGCAAATGGTACTTTTATGTTACACTTTACTGTAAAGTCTGCATATTGTCCGTGAGCCCTTCTGGCATTGTGTTTTTCTTAGATGAGAATATGCAAGGAAATGAAAGGATTTACTTTGAATCTCATACTACAGACACTCTGAGAAGCCTCTTAATAACAAATATATTAATTGCAACTGAGCAAAAGACAACATTGTGTGTGTATGTTTATATATTAATAATAATGAAGGAGTCGCTTCTAGAAAACACACGAAAAATCCAAGGGAAGTTGGCACATAGTGTTTATCTTACCTGGATGTGAGTATACATATGTCTAATGTTAAACAGAGAATGATAATTTGCTTCAAGGCAGGATGTATATCAAAACCTTTTTTCGCTTTTCCATTTCTGGTGAGTTCTTTAAAATATTTCTGGTTCTTCTCAAGCAGAGAAAATAATCTGTTACTGCTAAAGGCAGGGCAAAAGATGTTCTTTTTCACACCGTCAGCAGTTGACCAAACATGGGAAACAAGGGCTGCAAGGACTCATAATCAAGCCCCAGATCACACAAGTGTAAAATGCAGAATAATTTTATCTATAGAAGGGGATTTTGTAGACTTACGTGGATTAATATTTCTTAATCTATGTCATCTATAAGTGGTTTTTAGCTCTGAATTCATTCTAATTATGCACGCCTTGTATTAGACCAAAGGTCATATTTGAAGTTAGGACTTGGGTACTTTGCTTCTTGCCAATCAATACGATGTTTTGAAAGAAATTCATGAGTCATTTTCCACACTTAAAAGTGATGAGAAGACATGAGAAAAAGTGTACAATATAGAATCGATTGTTGCACTTGTTCCACTGCAGCATCTTCTTTTTAAAGTTACTATCAAGTTACTATATCTGGACATACTCAAAACCTGCCTGGAGGTATCCTGGGCAACCTGATCTAGGTGAACCTTCTTTAGCAGGGGGGGTTGGTCTTGATGATCTCCAGAGCTCCCTTCCAACCCACACCATTCTGTGATTCTGTGATTCTTTTTGCAAGTAGGTATCAATCTTAATGCTGGGAGATGCCACTGCAGATAAGGCAAATTTGATGTGTATTTTTCCAACAGCTCCTTGCAATATCATATTGTACTTGTATTCCTAACTTAATGGGTAAAAAATTGCATCAATCACAGGACTTGAAAGTGTGAGATTTTGCAAGTGTAACTTGAGATGAAGAAACGTTCTGTCAAGAGCTACTTCAGTCTGGGCAGCTTTTTCCTTTCTAAAAGCGACCTGTAAGGTAGTTGGCTGGACTAAGTTTTCATTTAGTGTGTTCCAAACTACCTACTTTATTTCTCAGGCACAAAAATAAAATAAAAGGAGTTATGCGTGTGTATGATGTCATATATCAAGTCTAGTGTTTCATTTGAAAGGTAAATTTAAAATTAAAAGAGAGAATGGAAATAGAGGACGTTTCCTGGAGAATCAGTACACGAAGTAATGAATACTCATCCAACCCTCTGTGCAGTTCATCTGTTTGGTGCTTTCTTTACCAGGACATAGAATTATTTCACTAGACTCACATTTTTCCAGAAAGGTGAATAGTTTGGTTTTTGGTTTTTTATTTTTAATGGTTCTTAGCACATGTGATGATTTTGCAGGTGGAACATCATCTTTGTATTTTTAAATAGATTAATACGTTTCAGAGGAAAAAGTATTTATTTCTAAAGGACTATGGGAAAGACTGTAGCACTTTACTTTGCAAATGCCTGTTTCTGTTTACAAAAGCAGATGATAAAATACATTTTTGCATTTAAAGAGGTCTGCCACTAGGGGGAACAAGTAGTGCAAGGCTGATAGTTGTCTCAAATTCTTTTCAGCTACTTTAGGTGATAAAACTTCTGGGTTTTTAATGAGATACTGGAATGCAGAAAGTGTATGAAAGACTGGAATGGGCCTTTTTATGTGAAGTTTCTTCTGACTTATTTAACAATTTCAGTTTTGGCTGGATCTACTGATACAAATTTATTTATCCAGCATGAGCTTTCACTGAAGTCGATATGGTGCCATTTAGACAGAAGGGACCTTAGTAATAACTAGATCTTAAGAGAGAACAGATATTTTAATCTCTGTGTTGGATGAGATTGACACAGACTAAATAGCCAGCTCAGCCTAGCTTTCATCTGGCATCCATGGATGAACTGTGTAAAGCAAATGACAAATTTCATATATATATGTGTGTTTATATTTATTTATGAATAAATAAATAAATATAAAGATTCAATAGAAATATACATATTCAATTTAAATATGCTATGTGAATCCAAACAAAGCTTGTCTCTGCAGTCCTACTAACCTGCCTCTGCTGCCTTTTTCAGGGGAAATGCCTAGAATTGAATGAAGCACAGAATTAGAACTGGTAGCAATGGTCCTTGCGTGGCTCGGCTGTGATATGTGGGTGGGCAGGAGGGGATGTACATTTGTGCTGCCTTAACCTGTGGTGTAGCTGCTTGGTGGAGGCAGAGACAACAGGAACTTACTTGCTGTATGCCCACTGCTGTTCTTAATGAAGTCTTTTAAAAGACCAACTTTAGAGAGTTTAATTTGTATTGCAAATGTACATAATGAAAATTGGGTGTAAAGATGCTTTCCCTTTCTGTTGTTTCCAAGGTCTTGGTACGCAACAGGCACGCAACAGGAGCAGTGAGATACATTTACAGCAAACTGCTGTCTATTAGCCTAGTTTCAAGTTGTTCTTTTTAGGAGCAGACAGCCTCAACTTCAGTATAGCCCTGTGTTTGGGCAGAAACAAAAATGCTCAAAGCTCAGAGTGAGATCAGATTTAAGAGAAAAAATACTCGGTGTTATCAGCCAAGTGTAAATTTGCATCCTGCTTTTCCTCACTGTGAGCAGTTAGTCAGGGGTCTGGCTTTTGCAAGCAGGTTTGTGGGCTACAACAGAAACCAGAAGTTCTTGTTTGCTATTAACAAAGTCGCAATCAGTACGTATTTGTATTTTATTGATGTGGATACTTGATCTGGGTCATTGTCTTTTGTACAATTTAGAATCGTTCCTGTTAGTATATCCCCAAACTTATTTATTTACATGTTTTTCTTCCCTAGCAGCCTGTCACCAATTAACTGGCCTTACAGTCTGGCCTCCCTTCTGCCCTCTTGTCCCTTGAAGCCACTTTATCGTGGATGCTCCTTTGTAGTGAAGATCTGAAATCTGGAACTGCACTTACTGCAGCACAGACCACCTCTCTGTGTACATCAGATGTACAGGATTGATTTTGCTTTCATATTTTGCATGCCTAAGTATTTGACATACAAAAGCCAGTCTTGATTGCCATTATATTTGAACATTATGCTTCAGTTTGACCTCATCATACATGAGCCATTATACTTCCATTGTAGATGATGTGTGAAGCTTTGCTTGTTTCAAATGAGAAACTTTTAGAGTAAATGAATGCTTATCTATATTTGGTATTCTTTAAAGAAAATGGGGATCCCATGCATGCATCTAATGGTGGAGTCCATGGAGGAAGTTCCGTGGAAGTTTATTTTTAAAATGTTGCCATATCATGGCTTTCTCACATTCATGAATGCTGGCTAAATATTTTCACAGTCTGCAGCTGGCCTACCCTCTGCTTTTTAGCTTGTGATTTTAGAGACTCCCTTTTCTTCCTTATTAGCCTTGAGGAATGTAGCTGGTGTTGCTGCCAGTTGTCTGTTATGAGCAGGTAACTCAGCAAAGTCTGCTTCCCTGGACCATTCTTGGAATGGTGGCTTCTTGTACTGATACTTAGATGCTGCTAAACTTACTAATAACAATTTTATGTATATTATGTCTTATATGCCATAATGTGGTAATCGATGTTTTGGTTAACATGCAAAGCCTCATAATAACTGTGTGTTTAAAATATATTTTAAAAAAAAGAGAAAAAAGAAAAAAGAAAAAAAAAAAAAAAAAAGAATAAAAGAAAAAAAAAGTTGAATTTTACCAGCTGAAATGAAGAGAACAGTAACAATAATGTTTGATAATCTGTATTGGGATGTGACTTAATGTTCTTCCAGACTTTAATACGTTCCACATACAAAAAGTAGTGCCTTAGGTTTAGCAGAGGGGTAAGCTGTATTTTTATCATATTTTATTTTTTTAAGTCCTAGCATTTCTAATGTTACTCAGATCAGTTTGTTTTAACGCGATGAAGTAAGTTGGACAAGGGGAAGAGAAGATTAGAAGTTAGTAATTAGAAAAGGTGCTCTGATTTGCTAGTAGCTGTTGGGCAAACCATCCCCTTGCAGACTGAGCTGCTGAACAGGTACAGATGGCACAGGGGAGGGAGACCCAGCCTTGAAATGCTCTTTCATTAAATCTGGATTTAGATGATTTTAAATGACAAGAGCACTTGTGTCAGTACGTTCTGTAGAGATGAATTAGCAACCATTTCTCTTTAACTTGCAGGATTATTTCTCCCACTCTTTCTTTATGTCACATTTCAGGAGCACATTGCTCAGGTGACTGATTAAAAACATTTGAATTTCCCAGTACTTTTGCACCTTACCTGCTAAGGGCAGCGCAGATGACAGCAGTGCAAAGTCCCTTCATCACTAAACACTGTGGGCATTAAGTGAGTGTGCAGAAGGACATAGGCCTTGTGTCGTCTGTCTACAGCAGAGTAAATTCTCCTAGTTCTCTGGCACTAACCAGTTCACCTTCCCACACAACCTGTGTCCCTGTCCTGTCAAAACACTGTGCCCTCCCGTTAGAAATGCTCTATGTGTGTTGTATGAGTGATACTTAATACTACTGGAATCACTAAAATGCATGAATAACAGAAGGAAATCTCTTACAGTCTTTAACTGTTCTGTATTCTCATCTTTTCTTTTCCCCACACCATTTCACCTGCGTTCACCTCCCTTTGTGTTATGTCTATTTTAGATTGTAAGCTCCTCAAGGCAGGGAACTGATGCTTCTCAACTGTCTGTAAAGCACCTTTTACAACTGTGGTGCTCTTTGAAATATCAAATAATAATAAATATTAGAATCTATTCCCAATGAGTTAAAAGTTTTATTTGTTTTTAATGTTTTAGCAACAGCAAGGGCAGCAGGCCCGTATGACACCATGTAAGGAAGGTGCTCAGAGGACTGGGGGTGACAATGTAAGAACCTGTGTGTTGGTGGGCGAGCAGGGTTTGCTGTCTGGCTGTCCTTCAGTGTTTGACTGCTCTTGTGGACTGCTGTTGCCAATGTAACCTGTACAACCATCCTTCATTGCTTTCTCTCTCTGTTGTCTTTGATAGCAGCGTTCCCCTTATCAATTCCCTCATCATCACTCCCGTCTGATCTCCTCTCCGAGCAACTTTGAGCACATCTACCACATGACTGTTAATTCAGCTGAAAAATTCCTCTCTTACGATTCCATAAACCCTGCATTTTCCCCGCCTCCACGCTCTGTCCTCGGTACTCCAGACTTTATGACTCTGAGGGTATGAACGGCTGAGTCAGGTGTTCACTCTACTAACACTGTGTGGTTTTCCTTTGGCCTGGCTATTAACATGGGAGAAAAACCCTTGTAAACTGTTTCCTTCACTTTCTTCTGTCCCAGCTGATTTATTTTCTGCTGTCAGCTGTGGTCTTTGCACAGCTCTGACGTGCCAAGAAACAGATCCTTCATGGCTTTAGAAAACAGAAAAGAAGTGTATGACAACTGGGCTGACCCTTTTGATATAAGAATAGCATTTTTAATCACCAGAAAGGTTGAGGGAATTTTGAATGAAAATTTCTCTATTGCACAGTGTTCATCCTCCAGCAGTCAGTAGCAGGATGCTGTGTATCAGGTTGCATTAGGAAAAGGTTCTGGATCTGTCTTTAAAACTGTTTGCTTATGATGAAATCATATAAAATGCAAGAATTTATATACAGGACTACACGTAGATTGGGAGAGAGAGGGACAAGTTGTGCCTCAGACAGTTTCTAGGTTAAAGTAGGTGAAGTTAGAAAATGTAGAGGCAAGATCAAAAATTAAAGATGATGGCAACTTGCTGATGTCTTAATCCTGGTAGTTTTAAGAAGAGGCAGGATACTGTTCTGTAGATATCCTTCCAGAATGGAATGTAAACCGGGCGGGATGGAAGCAGGCTTTTCTAGAATTGTCTGGTATTGTGCACCCTGGTCTGGCTCCGTGGGGGTTGCTAGGTCCTATAGAAATACAAGCCATAGAACAGGCACGTAAGTACCTGCTGTGCACTGTCATTGTGTACTGTGCTGTGGCCCACAGTTCTGCTTGGGACAGATTCACAGATAAATCAGGAATAATCTGTGAGGTAGATTGATGGTGGTCGGTTGCTCAGGGTTTGTATGGGTGCAAGCCATGCCTGTCGCTGTAATGAAAACACTGCTGTTGGTTTCTGTGGCCTTTGGATGCCCTTCAGACATGCAAGGCTAACCTTCACTGCCAGGCTGCTTTGACTGCCTTTTGGTGGCTGTTCTAGATCCCTGTCACTGGTAAGGGTTTTGGATACATACCTCCATACAACACTAGAGAGAATTTTAAAATGCAGGAGGAAAAGTAATCTCTTCCACATGGCTCCAAACCAAATTTGCACAGCTAAGCTTTGATTGGTCACGCGCACGGTTGTGTGTCACTGTTGCAAAGCATCCCAACTGGCACAACCATTAGCAGCACTTTGGAAAACTGTGCTCTGGGATGACAGGTCTCCTCCCATCCTGGCTTTTCTGGTGTTGAAATGCAAAAAAGAATATTGAACCTAATTGAAAGTTGTTTCTCTCTTAGAGGGTCATTATAGGGTCACTGAAGCTGTATTTCAGTTCTGGTTTTAACAGATCTTTTTAATCCAACTGTACTATAAAATGTTCTGTGTTTAATATGCAGTGATGTATCACCGGACTGTGACCCACCCTCTACCTTCCCCTTCTCATGTGAGTAGTCTCCCTGGGATCAGTAAGGAATGACCCCTGGTGTTTCAGACAATAACTCTTAATTTTTGCTTTAGGAGCATCCTTCATCTTAATGTTGCAGCCTATTAGTGTAAATTGAAGAAAAAAAAAGTAAAGTGAGCAACCTGGAGCATCAAGATCTTGTACCAGTTAGCTCCTTAGAGCACTAGAGGTTTAGTCTTGTATGAAGAAAAGCATTTGTCTCCTTTTGTGGCTTGAGGGTGGAGATGCTGTTAAGTGGTATGGAAAGCAAGGTCATGAGTTTGGTTCCGTGTCTGTCCAGCCTCCCTTTGTCTTTGGAGACTTTAGTGCAAGAAGTGTAACACTCCCTGCGAGGGGACTCTGGTCCCAGGTATGGGTGGGATGTTGGAACCAAAACAGCAGGGAATCCATAGAGGAGTTGAAAAATGACCTGTTAAAAGTAGGCTTTTAGATTCTTGTCATATTATTTCGTGGAAGAATTAGAAGCTCAGGTTTATAATATAATGAATAGAACACTACCATAAAACAAACAAGCAAAAAAAAAAACCAACTCTAAAAAACCCATCAGTAGCATGATGGACAGAGAAACATACATAAACCATTTCCTATAGTTGTTGTAACCTCTTAGTTAGGCCCTATACGTATGTTCTTGCCCCAGCACCTGAGAGTGCAGCATGGGAGCAGTTGGTGTGGAGGAGAGAGCAGAGGCTCAGTGACACTGCAGAGCTGGGAGCGTAGCAGCGATTGCTTGTACGTAACCCACAACTCCACAGCAGCTCTGTTCTCTGACTGGGAATGGGATACACTGAACTCATTTGGGTCTTCCACCCTGTTTCACAGGGATTAACTTTGCTCAGCAAGCAGCTTCTCTGCTGCTGATGATTTTTTTTTATTTTTCTTCTCTCACCCTTCTCTAGTTGGTTCAGCAGTGGGGATGAATTTTCCTCCTAGGATTTGAATTGTTGCTTTAAATGAGGGGTTTTTGTCTCTCTAAGTAAAGCAAGCTCAGGTTTCCTTTTGTTTTTTGTTGGGTTTTGGTTTTTTTTCTTTGTTTTTAACTTGCTGCATCTTGCTGCTTTTATAACTACTGCTAATAACCGCCGTTTATTTTTCTTTGAATCCCCTTTCTGCATCACACGCATATCACTTCTAGGGGTTTTGGTCCAAAATGCCAGGGCCTCTGGCATGTGCTGCTTTTATTTTTAGAACAAAGACCAATGACAGATTTGCTTTGTGGAGAAATTTTGTACAAGGAATTACATGGACTTTGCAAACTGAGGTCATGAAAAATCGTCATCGTTAGAATACACTATTAAAATGAGTCTTTTCATGCACCCACCCATTCCTTCCTTCACCTGATGCCTGTATGTTGTCTGCTCAGTCACTGGTAAAGGAAGTTAATCACCTTATCATTAAACATAATTGCTGTATTTGCAAACCAAACCGCTCTAGGTTTATACAAGTACAGAAGACCTTCCTTGCAACTCCAGTGCATTAAGCATAGTGCACACATTCACATGGTGCTGCACTTGGCTTTCTTTTGGTTCTCAAAATACAGCAGGAACTTGTTCCTTAGCCCTTTGCATTATCATCAGGGGAGCCTCCATTGTTTAGGTACAGCCAGGGTGGTCATACTCCTGGCTGTAACTCAGATTATCTGTTTAGTGCATGGTGAAGGACACAGGTGCAGACATTTTTTTATTTTGTACTACAGAGTAGGTGGGTTATTCATGTTTAAAAACAAAAAAACAAATAAAAACAAGAAAGAAAACCAAACAACAACAAAAAACAAGTAAAACCCAAAGGCTGAGGGAGCTGGGGTTGTTCAGCCTGGAGAAGAGAAGGCTCTGGGGAGACCTACTGGTGACTTTCCAGTAGCTGAAGGGGGCCTACAGGAAGGCTGGAGAGGGGCTGGTTACGAGGGTCTGGAGTGAAAGGATGAGGGGTAAGGGGTTTAAATTAGAGAAGAGTAGATTTAGATTGGATATCAGGAAGAAGTTCTTTACATTGAGGGTGG
>WUAM01000309.1:663909-692376 GCA_024336885.1 Actenoides hombroni
CAAAGAGGGTTGGTACCTTTTGTGAAACCAACGTTTTTCCCCCCAATTCAAAAAAAAAAGTTGTGGGGTTTTTTTTCCCAATTTATAGGGAAAAGAAAAAAAAAAAAAAAAAAAGAAAAGAAAAACAGAAGTCACATCTAAAGCTGTGGCAACAGGTAGACCTCAAATGAAGGCTCCTGCAGCTACGGTGCCTGCAAGCCTGTCAGCTCTTCCACAGTGGAGGCAGCAGGCAGATGCCTTCAGGAGAGCTTGACCCACAATTTTCTTTCCAAATCTAGAATCAGCATGAATATTTCCAAATCTCTGTGCATCTTACAGCTGTATCACTATTTTTCCCCCTCCTTTGCTACTGTCAAAATGAGAACTAACCACTAGACTTGGTGTGTAGTTATTTTTAGACCATCTGCTACACAAACTTTGGGGCAAGGAAAGAGTGAGGGGCAAAGCCTAAGCACCGACAACTCGAGGAGATTGCACAATTCCTTTGCATAACAACTCTACAATCAAAGCTAGGTCATCTGCCAGCCCTTCCAGGCTCTGCCCAACCTGGCATTTGCCCAGTGTCTAGCAGAACAGCCTGGTACAGGTAATATTAATAAGTTACAAAGTTGACCTTGAACCCTGGGTCTCTACTAGTTGTGGCAGTTAGTTATCTGGGCACTCTTTCATTTTTATTTCTGGATATTTACTCTACTCTCCCATTCCTACCCTGTGACAGCCTTGTGCTTTAGATCTGCACTCTAAATACCAAGATTACCATCAGGGTCACCAGGGACTGAGGAAATGGTTTTAAATTAGCTACATCAACACAATACATCCCCAGTGGAAATCAAGTACAGCCATCCTCTTTTTAAAAAAACTAAGATGAGGCAAACCATTTGAACTTTAAGGAGGCAGCATTAGGCCCTTGAGGACTAATAGTAAAAAAACCCAACTTGCACCTACTCACAGGAATTTGACAGTGCAAAGAATTTACGTTCAGGACATCAGGTGTGGGTAGAGAAGGGAGAAATTCACAAACTCTTGCACCAGATACTTTTGTTCTATGATTATTGGTGCAAACAGAGGCAATCCAAGGCAGAAAGACAGGAAGGGCCCTCTGGCCACTGAACAAGGATGGGGAGATTGAGCAGGGAAAGACAGATCAGCACTAGTGCAGTTGCTGGAGAACATGCAGGAGAGTAGGTATTTGTGGTCCCTTCTGTTTGGTAACAGCAATCAAAAGAAGCAGTACAAGCCATGCTACTAAGATCACTTGTAGCTCAGGAGTTTCTGGCTTGTGGGTTTGTGTTTCTAGCTCCATTTTAAAGTAGCAAAGACATTCATTTTTACTTACTGAACAAAAGGAGGGTAACCAAGAGAAGGCTCTTTCCCATCACTCCTGGATGCCAGGGAGTGCGTGAAATTCTGAGACATGCTTTTGGGCACATACACACCCCACTTGTTTAAGTTTGAAGTGCCAAGAAGCAACTATTAATATTGCAGCAGTTGGGAGAGAAAAGACATCCTCTGCCAGTTTCCAGAGACTGGGACAATATACCGTCCTTGACAGAGACAGGTCTTAACCTGAGCTTTCGCTGGCAACCAGAAAAATTGGACACAAATGCCTCAAGCTGAAATAATGAAAGGGCTGCAGAGGTATTTTTTTGTAGAAATGTAGAGGTACCTGTGTCAAGAGATTTCCTCCAGGAATGCCTAAGGCTGGTACTGCCAGAAGAAGAGTAAGGAATTAGAATCATCACTGAATCACCAAGTCATCGAATGGTAGGGGTGGGAAGGGACCTCTGGAGATCAGAGTCCAACCCCTCTGCCAGCACAGGAACACCAAGGGCATGCCACAATGGAACAGATCCAGGTGGGTCTTGAAAGTCTCCACTGAAAGAGACTCCACAACCTCTCTGGGCAGCCTGTTCCAGTGCTCTGTCACTCTCACATTGAAGAAGTTTTTCCTCAGGTTGAGGTGCAACGTCCTGTGTTTCACCTTGCTACCACTACCTTTGTCCTATCACAGGGCACCACTGAAAAGAGACTGACCCCTTCCCTTGTACTTGACACCCACCCTTCAGATATTTGTAAGCATTAATAAGATCCCCTCTCAGTCCTCTTTTCCAGGCTAAACAGCCCCAGGTCTCAGCCCTTCCTCGTAAGAGAGATGTTCCAGTCCCTCCGTCATCTTCATAGCTCTCCATTGGAGACTCTCTAGGGTTTTCCTGTTCCTCTTGAGCTGGGGAGACTAGAACTGGACACAATACTCCAGATGGTCTCATTAGGGCAGAGTAGAGTGGGAGGAGAACCTCCCTTGACCTGCTGGACACACTTTTCTTTATGCACCCCAGGATACCATTGGCCTTCCCAGCCACAAGGGCACATTGTTCCATGGATAACTTATTGCCCACCAGGATGCCAAGGACCCTCTCCATGGAGCTGCTTCTCAGCGGGTCTACCTCTAACCTGTACCGGTACATGGTGGTGTTCCTCCCCAGGTGTAGGACTCTACACTCACCCTTTGCTGAACCTCATTTGGTTTGCCTTTGCCCAGATCTCCAGTCTGTCTAGATCTTGGACTCAAAACTGTGTCCATACCGTCTGCCATGCATTTTTGCAGGAGCAGAGCCCATTGAGGGAGTCTCACCCATGGAACCTTACCCATCACTATAAAATCCTGTGGAAAACACATCCAAGGACACTAGCTAGAGGCCATAACTAAGTCATCCAGACTCTCCTGTGTTCTTGACCTGAGAAGCTCCAAGAGAGCACAAGGGTTGAAATATTTTTTCACTTCTGCCTCACCTCAATAGTCGCTGCTGTCATTTTCCAACTCCCATGCCTAGCACCGAAGTTGGCAGCCCTCATAGCCTTTAATCAAGGTTTGTTCAAGACAATTACTCTTCCCAAAGCATAACTGAGGCTGCAGAGCAGGCTTCTGGCACCAAGTCATAGTTATGGAAGAAAATAATCCTTTCCCTAGCAAGAAGAAAGAAGTCCAAAGGTGCAATTGCTTTATTGCACAGAAAAAGCATCCGTTGCCTTCTAAAGAATCCCTTCTCATGCTCTGAGAAAGAGAAACAAAGCTCATGTTATTCCCTCAAATTTCATAGCTCTGCAAGTTCATGTTTTCACTTTGGGATGTGCCCAATTAGAAAATAATTTGGCAAGCAGAGAAATACCAACAAGTTATGTAATTCCTCCTCTGTTAAAACCAAAGCAAATAATCAACTTTCAACAGGTATGAACAATCTGTCAAACATCACAAGTGCTGAAGGCAAAAGCCTTCAGAGATTCTATAAAGGATGGGCAATGTTTGCCTGAATACCTGTTTTTAAATCAAAGAAACACACCCAGCCTCAAACATCTCAGGTCATGGAGAGAAACAACAACTCTTAGCCAGAGATCCTTCTTCGCTGCTGGGCTGTTCTGCATTGCCTCATTTCACAAGGAATACAGAGATGCAAGCACTGACAGGTAGTGTCCTGGGTGGGACACAACCCCTGCTTTGCCCCTGTCCCCTCCACCACAGGGAATGTGTTTCATCTGCTGGTGTGCTGGGTTTAGGTTTGGGGTTTTTCGGTTGATGGTTTTATTTAGTTGGTTGGTTTTTATTAGGGTTCTTCCCCCCTCCAAACTTCCTCAGTTTTCAGCCACTCCAGTACCTCCTGTAATAGAGGTTCATACTATCTCAGCCTCCATCCTTCCTTCATTCCCAAAGAGGACCAAGAGGAAGATGCAAACTAGCTTTTTGGTAGAATACTACTGATCACAGAGTAAAATTACAAGGACCCAGCAGTCGTCATTATCTCAAAGCAATGCTTCTGAACCAGCAAGGATTTGACTCCATTTTCATTTCTAGCTACAAGTGCTTAACCCTTTCATCACTTCCCTCCAGCCACTGGGAATAACCTAAACACACAAACACACCAGCCAAATCAGATACACCAGCTGAAGACCAAAGAGCCTGCAATAACTGTAATAAAGGCAGCATCCCAGCAAAGCTTTTTGTGTGCAAGAAACAAGTGAATGGAGTTAAAAGCTTTAGAATAACCTCATGTTTTCTAGGAAAGAACACCACACCCCTTCTGTGCCCTAAAGCATTCACCTCTGCACAACCATTCAGTACCACCATGTTTTACAAACACGTAAGCTTAGAAGAAAGCCTCCATGACATGGCCAGGTACAACTCAAGAATGTTCTACCTCCAACTTCGAACAAGCTGGAAAACAACAAAAGGTCAATTTGCACAGCATAGTCTTTTGACCTGCTATGAGAATCCTTCAGAAGGCAGCAAAACAAAGAGAAAAGATAACTGAAATTAAGAATTGCTGTTTAACATGTACATAAAGTGGTTTGTCCCCGTTTGAAGGGAGCAGCCATCCTTGAAGATCCTGCTAGGCAGAACATCCTTACATTTCAGAGTGCAACCACTAACAACAAAATTTTCTAACGCTTGATGTCATCTATAGTTTCTGTACTGATAAACTACATGGTTTCATTGAACAGCTTAAAAAACTTGTTAGCTAAGACAATCCAACAGCAGGCACACTTGCAATATTCAAACTCATGGGTAGCTGTGGGAAAGTAAGCTGTAGGAATTGTGCTGGCATAAACTAAATAACATATACTTCTGACTTCTGCCTATGTAGTAAGGTTGTGGTGTATTTAGATGGAAAGAGCACCTGGAGATGGAGAAGGATTATGCTGAAAATAAAAGAACTACCCACATTCCTCTGGTATTCTGACTGCCTCAACACCCCAGCTTTCCAAAGAATAAGATCTTGCAAATGCAGGTAAACCGTGTCTGGGAAATAAATACATAAAAATGGGGAAAAAAAGGACCAGAAACAAACAGAAACAAACCAAACCAAACAAACAAAACAAACCCCCAGAACGTAGAAAGGGCTTACCACTGCGTTCCTCAGGTCTAAGGCTCTTCTTTGCAACTTCTGCCAATGCCCCAATGCCAAGACCAACAGCTAGTCCTTTAAAATGAGAAGATAAAGACCCAGGTCAGAATTAAAAAACGGTCTGAGCCACAAAACAGAGCTGGTTTTGTGATTGGCCTTAACCCACAGTCAAATGCACAGCAGCAAAACAACTTGATTAGAACATACTGGCTTTTGCAGTGGAGTCATCTTCAAGTTTGACACTGAACTGTTTTCTCCTGTACTTCAGCTCAGCGTGTCAGGCAGGAATCATGGGCTAGGCCAGTGCAGGATGTACAGCTCTTGTAAAGCATGTCAGTGAGTGCTACCCAGAGCTCCATGCTATGGCTGAGGTCCTGCTGTGGACTCAGACACTGGCGTTTAGAAGCAGGGAGGAAGAAAGCTCACCAACGTGGTTCTCGAAGTATAATTCTCAGGCAAGAACAGAATCATCCTCACCCCCTCACCATGCTACTACCACAGCAGGGGGAAGCAAAACTGCATTTAGATGAAGTCATTGCCAGTAGAATTTAAGGCTCTGTGACCTCCCTGTCTAAGCGCTCAGGTATATTTGTGCTCATAAGCTGTCTTTGACCACCATGTGCTCACCAACTATGATGAGCAGCAACGTGTTTTTCCCGAGGCCCACCTTATCCCAGCAGTGTTGTAACCTGCAATTCCAAGGAGCTGTGCTGGGAGTAACCCTGCACAGCAACAGCAAGACCATGAGACCAAACACCAGCGCTCCAAGTGCACTATCACCCCTTCAAGCAGTGAATTCTAGGGTGTTGTCTCACAGCCACAGATTAGCTGCAACTACAAAAGAAGTGTTATCTGCCACCACTAACGTGACCAAAGCCACCGAAGATTAAACAAGACACAGATCTAATCATGGAGTAATCCATACTACCAAAGGTCTCACTGCCTTACTAGTTTCAAAATATTTATTTTTCTGGATAATAAATGACATGGGCAATCAGAACAGCTGGTGCTCCCTCACAGCTCCTCATCCCACCATGCCTTACTCCCACACCACCAAAAAAGACTTGTGGTTTACATCAGTGTCAGCAAGATCAGATTGCAAATGAATGTATGTTGCACCTCCTCCCTCACGGACCTACACAGCTGACCACTTGAACTAAACCATATTGTAGACCACACTAGAAAAAGAGCTCTCTCTTACAATAGGTGTTCTTAGAATTTGTTCACTGCTCCGCTCTGTCCAATTTGTTAAAAAACGAACTCCAATCAACTGTTTCAAATAAACTAAAACCAGGCACAAACAAGTTTACAGTTAAACAGCTGCTAAGATTTAAAGATCTGAAGTTTAAACAAAGGCTTCAAGCATCTTCACGCTACAATCACAGTGCACAGCAATGCAATGCAGCATTTCTACTTCAGGTCTTCAGTGACCATCTGGAAACATCTCAGGGCATGCCCTGTTCTAAATGTGGTAGCATCCTGCTAGGATAATATTCTTGGGACTGTGCAGGGTCAAGTGCATCTTGGGTATTTGATGCTTCTTAGCAGTCAAGCCTACAAAAAATAAAGTGAATTGTGTATGTAACCTTCTATCACTACGAAACAGGTAACGATTCCAAGTTCTATTCCTCATTGAAGCAATGCCAAAACTTGGTCTTTACCTTGAACATCCAGGGCTTAGAAAAAGCTGCCACTTTTCAGAAGTCTAAGTTGCTCGCTTTATTCCTTTGTTGTTACCAAGTTATTATCAGAACTGTGAAATTAGGGAATTAAATAATGGCCTAAATTCCTCATGCCTATAATGCCATCCACTAACACCAGTACTAGGGATCAGTCTGACCCTGAACTTCAGGGACATAACACCTTCTCCTTCATCAACCTGAACTTAATTCACTGTGACATTTGAAGCACAAAAACAGCTCATACAACAACAACAACCACCACCACAACCATGGAAAACTTGACACTTCCTCATCTTACAAACCAGACTAATGCTCCAATGTTCAGAAAGCAAGGACAGGAGCATTCAGAGCCTCAACACTCCCTTCCTGAAAGGCCACCAGATTTGTTTTCCAGGCCTCTTTTACATACCCAGCCATCTGAAAGGCTGTGGTCTAGGCATGTATTATTTGAACGCAACTAATGCTGTGTACTGGGTCTGGCTGAGATAGGAATTAATAGTCTTCTTCATAGCAGCCTGTATCGTGCTGTGTGTTGGATATGTGACTACAAGTGTTGATAAAACACCGATGTTTTTAGCTGTTGCTGGGCAGCATCTGCACAGCCTCAAGGCTTTTTCTTTTTCCCCACTCTGTCCCCACAATGAGCAGGCTGGAAGTGGGCAAGTGGCTGGGAGGGCAACCAGCCATAACAACTGACCCAAATCAATCAAGGGGATATCCATACCATATAGTGTCATGCTCAGCTACTGCTTGAAGAAAAAGCTTGGAGAAAGGAGGATGAAGGGGGGGACACATTTGTGGTTATGGTGTCTGCCTTCCCAAGGAACTGCTACAGATGCTGAGACCCTGCTTCCCAGGAAGCAGCCAGACATCTGCTTGCTGATGGGCAGTAATGAATTAATTCCTCTTGCTGCTTTGCTCGCACATGGAGTTTTGCCTTGCCTATTAAATTGTCTTTACCTGAACTCCCAAGTTTTCTTGCTTCTCTTCTCACTATTCCTCCCACAGCAGGATGGAAACGAGTGACTGCAGGGGGCTTAGCTGCCAGCCAAGGTTAACCCACGACACACTGCCAACCATTCACCTGTTACCAAGTCGTCCCTCCAAGGAACCTACACACGCAGCTGTAAAAAAGCACTCTCCTCCCCTGGCACTCATCTGCTGACCTTGCACAAGTCACTCCTGACATCCTTTGTTTTCCTTGACTGCAAGATGAGTATTTCCTCCAAGAATACTCATTTTGGGGCCATTTTCAGCATCACTGAACAGCCACTCCACAGCACCTTGGAAAATAATATCCCAAGCACCCGAGAGAAGAGTCATACAGCTGCATTTTGAACTCAATGCAGAAGGATTATTTCAGGCCTGGAAAATGCCACTTGGTTTTATACTAGCAGAGTGCCTCTTTAGACATTTTCCAGGCATCTCCAGCACCCGTTGCACTTCCAACCAAACCCATCAAGAGACGATCTGGAATTACGTTTGTTCTGGAAGAATCCTCTTGCTCAGCAACTGACACAACAAACCAAACAGCAGATTGGATGGGCTGTTATCACCCTACTCAGCCTGCCAAGTGCAGGGGTGGGCAAGACTCTCCCATGGAGCAGCCTGTGCCCTAGTTTCGGTCACGTCCAACACTGCAAGCACCACACAGAACACACTGCAAGCTGCAGACAGCGGTGCATCAATTTCCACTACCTTTGTGAGCATTAAATGCTCACCAGAAAAAAGCCACATTCACCTGTCACTTGTGACAATCTGAATCCTGTAGTTGTCAGTCCTGTATATACTTAAACAAAATACCTCAAGAAGCTAGCTGCAAGCTTCCTGAATTTTCTTTATTGCAAAAGGACCTTATTATAAAATTAAAATTATAAGCATAAAACCAGAAATATGATTAAGGGAAACAAACTGCTTAGAAAAGTCAAATGATGCAAGGAGGGCAGAATGGAAATAAAGAAATGAAGAACTGTGTGGGTGGAACCGATGACCCATCAGGCTACAAAACAAGCATGGAGCAAAACACTGCAGAAAAAAAATAATTCTCTTAACTCCAATCCCAGGAAGAAAAAATAAAATAAAAAAATAAAAATCAAGGATGGCATTCAGTACCATAGCTACCAACAGTCACTCCAGCTGCTGCAAGAAGCATACAAAAATACCTATAAAGGGCAAAGAAGTTCAGTAGAGGATCTTGTGCTGATTACAGAGAAACATTAGTCAGTATTACATGCCAGCATTGGAGAAAATGATCTTCAATCATTCCAACAAAACGTTTTTTGCTCCCAGAAGAAACGAGAAAACAAGCAAACTGCAGTCCAAGTATTTCTGCCACCTGTACTGATCTGTCTATCACCCACCAGAGTGTCCTGACACCACAGCTGAGAGATCAACATTGCCTATAGCACTGGGGAGGCAACAAAGACAGGAGGAGGAATGATTCCAGTGTGAATGGGATCACACCAATAGCATAGGAATTCAGCTATCTGAACCTCAAGAACTGTTACATGTACTCTGCTTTTCACCTACTTAACATCTTTCCATCTTCTGCAAGCCTAAAATGATTTTCTTCTAATATGGAAATAAAGAAGAAAAAAAATGGGTTTTATCACACCAAGAAAAGTCAGAGTCGAATGCAAGTGGAGCCACATGGTAGGGGAAGATTATATTTCCCACAATCATTTCCTGGAGTCTTCAGATGAAGATAGCATCCCAAAGCACACAAGAAAAACTGTGCACAAAAAGCTTACTTGCTCTAAACTGTGTTCCCTCACAGATACAGAGCAAGCCTCTTGCTCTTAATTATCTTCAAGACAATGAAAACTGAGGCAGCTGGTAGAGCAGAAAATAATAACCCCCCCAACCATGCTGACCCCTATTTTATTGTAATCATTTGAATGTCCTAAGAAGCAAGGACAGAGCTGAGTCATTACTATTCCACAGGTTAATCAGCAACATCCCCTGCAAAAGAGCCCCTTCCAACTGATAACCATCAGCCTTCAGCAGCAGCAGGTGCTCCCAAAAGCCAATAATGTGATTGGAGTCCCATTAAATCATCCTAAGCCTTGTTTCTGACTTCTGTTGAAAAGGCAAGAGAAAATGCATACGAGAACACCCACTGCACAGGCATAGGGAACTTCCAGCTCACCACTGAGCTCTGAAACAGTTTGTCAAGCTCATCTTGCCTTGGATCTTAGGAAAGCAAAATCCATTCTCATCTCAGTTGGAAACTGCCTCCTGTGCCCTCAGACTCTCTTCATCAGCTTGTAGGTATTTTTTAAAGTTTTACCCTTGATCTCATGCATCACTCCTGAGAATACCATCCAAAAAGGACCAACAGTGAGGACAGCACATAGATAGGAGGGGCACACAAGTACTGCCTTTTCCTGCTCACAGTCTAAGAGGAAAACAGTCAACCATAAGCCCAAGCTCACTACTTCAGAGGAATCAAAACCAGGTAGAAGCAAGTGGTACACCACAGCTCCTGCCATTAGCTAATGTTTCCTGGTTTAGGCATTTTAAATGTTTCACCAAGATGCAATTTGCAAAGAACATTTCTCATCAGGTAAGAGCCAATCAGGAAAAGCCACACTAGAATTAGCTGATAAGAGTTTCACAACTGCACTGGCTCTCTGAAGGCCACGTGCAGGTCAGAAGAAAAGACTCTAAACTTGCAAACTGCAAGCAGGAACTGCTCCTAGCTATAAATGGAGTCCTTCTTTCCATGAAGTTCTAGAGACTGTTTAAAAGCTCGTATCAGTCTGGATCAAGATCTAACTGTTAAGAATTGTTCCTTACAGGTAGTTATTCCCATGTGGAGCTGCTCCTACTGCTTCAGACTCACTGCATCCTCAGAAACCTTCTTCGGGCATTACCCAGCCTACCAAAATATTAGCAAGGGATTTCTTAAACTGGAAAAACTGCCTATAGGCCACATCTCTTGTTTGTTAGCCAGTGTACTGACAGTACTATTTCTCCTTGCTGTTGCAAGGAAAAAAAATCAGAGGGAAAGATAAGCAATGAATGCTAACAAGAGACTGCAAAGACCAGGGGATCTGAACAACGTATCTGCAAAACAATGTCCCCCTAAAAGAAGTCTGAGAGCAACAGCTCTGTCTCACCAGTGATTTCAATCATCTAAAACAGACAACCAGAGGAGAAGGGCAAGACCAAAAAAATAGATGACACACAAATGGGACTGGGGATGCTGCTTATAAACAATCATTTCTTTCTTACTCTCCCCTTGTGGTTTTGGTTTGGTGAGAGGTTTTTTGTTTTGTTTTTTTAACACAAGGTTGGGAGAAGACAGGTAGTTAGCTGTATTTCCCCTTGAAGTATGAGTCAGCCTTTCCTCATGCAACACCCTTGGGTGCCAAGAGCTGCAGCGTACATCGAAAGCTCTGGAACTCAAAGTTCACAGCAAATTTGGTCATCTGCCACTTCATATCCACCAACTGTCAGCAAGAAGCCACAGATAAATTTGGAAGATGACAGCTAAAAGTGCTGTGACACCTTCCATAAAAATCAAGGCTGGATTAGAACAGAGACCTCTATGCTACCAGAGCTTAAAAACAAAAAAAAAAGTCAAGTGAGTTTTAAGGTGATGCCTTGTTACTCCAAAAAGCAGATCATGAATCCTGCTACCCTTTAAGGAATACTAAGCATGCTGAGAGGTCAGGGCACCTGCAACGAATTACAGGGTTAAAGAGAACTGACCAACGTTAAAACATCATGTTATCACAGAACTCACTTGCTGTTTATCCCTGCACTGAATAGATTCAGTCTCTGCCCCTAGGTTCTCCTAGTGTGCCTATCACTCTGACAAAGAGACACACAGAGGAAGAATAACTGGTTTTTTTTAATATAATAGTTGATCTGAATTAAACTTGACAGGCTATTTTTCTTTCTTCTGGAATCTGTAACACAAGGATGTTTACTATGCACATGTGCTTCTCTATCAAATTTTGTGGAAGAGAATCACAAGTGCCACAGGGGCCTAAAATGCTACTTGGGAGAGATTGTTCACAACCTAGATAGGATACTAGAGTCTCAAAACACTACAGTCACCAAAAAGAAAAACAAACACCAAAAAACAAAACAGAGAAACTACTCATCTAGTGATTACCTAAGACTAGCTGTGATTATCTTTTTCCACCTGCAATACTGTGACAGTTCCCTTTTCTTCAGGAACATGTTAAGTCCTTTGATGGTTCTGAATATAAGACATTAAATAAGCACCATCTGTTTGTTACCAAAGATATTTAGATGCTTTTTAACATAGTAAGTCCCATTCTGCAAATAGAATTCTCACAGGTTTCAGCCAGTTTGATCTTACAAGCTCAGACTGTACATCCTCCCTGGGAGAAAATAGTTTATAAGCAATGGCTAAGTAAATCAAACTTTGACTATTATCATCTCCCCACTCTCAAAAATCAATACCAAAAGGATATGTTTTCTATTTAACCACTGTTCAGAAGAGCAGCAAGGATAAGTTTTGGTGAAAAAAGAAGTATTTTAAAAAGCAGCTGCACCAGCTGTCTGTGCATGACAGTAACAGAAGACTGTAAGGACCAGAAGGAGGGTTTCCTGAATAAAGTGAAATCACACATGCAGGAACATGCGTATTTGTACAGACTGGGGAACAACCTGTTCCCCACTCTCTCCCTCTCATTAGAACAGCCCAGCCCAATACATGTTACCATTAAAAGGTGCAGTTCTGCTATGAATTCCCAAATTATCTGCCCTACACACTTAAAAGTGACTTTTTTTCCCTCTCATTTCAGAACTTGGCTTCAAGACTGTATCAGCCTGCCATTGTAAAACAGATGAAACCCCCATGCCAACTCTGTGGTTTTTGTTTACAGGTAGCTTGCTGAATGCATCTGAAAGGTCTGTTTAGATGGGGAGGTTTTTTCTATCACATACGATCACAGTAGCAGTTAGAAACATTAAGAGTGACAGAAGACAAGATTCCAAGTACAACTTCATTCTGACTAAAGGCATGATCCGTAACTGTAATGAAAAAGCACAAATCAAGCTCAGAGCTAACAAGCTGTCTGTGGGAAAGCACTTTCCTATTAGCAAGCTGAACTAGAAAACAGAACCAACTACAGCTTCAGCAGGAACAGTGTCGTAGGCAGCCATTAATCAGCAGGAGCAAGCGGAGTGGCTTCGCAAACGGCGGTGTGCAAACTGACCTCCAAAGTTGGCGAGCCGTCCGATCCTTGTGACGGGAACCTTCCTCTCCCGGGCCCGCTCGCTGAGCTGCAGCGGAAAGAGGGGAAAACAAAACAGAAAGAAAGGCACAAATGAACTGGGCGTATGGTCAGATACCTGCAAATTCAGAGTGCAGCTTTGAAAAGACTTGAACAACTCTGTGCTACAGAAAGCTCTGCTTGAACACTGAGCCTTATGTACATTGAGAGATTTTTTCAAGTGAAGATGCTGCAGAACACACAAACCATGAACTGAAACATACACTAAGCAAAGGAGTAGACAACAGGGTGGGTAAGACAGAAGAGCTGACAGCCATGTTTAGAAATCCCATTTTTACTTTCAACTCAGCAGCCCTTACATTTTGAACTTGGCGAAGCAGCACAATGCCAACTCAAACTCCATTCTGCACATGGAATTAAAACTCATGGAAGGTTACCAGGTTCGCAGAGGTGTAGATAATTCCCCCATGCAGAACAGCTGGAGCAGCAGACCATACAGTTTCATCAAAGCAATATCCTGAGTGAACCCACAGCAGTATCCGATACTGGCTTTGAGGAAGGAGGGAGAAGGTCAGAGCAGACGGCAGGTATCTCCTCTGTGAATTCTGCTGGGAGCTTTCTGCACTGCCTCACACAAGGGTATGAAGCACTAAAGCAATAATTGTGAGCTATGCTACTCTCCAATCTACTAATGCTCATGGCAACAGTCCATCCACCTCTAATAGGACTGTAGGGGACAGTACAGGAGTCACAGCCTTCACCAAGCAGAGCTTAGGTCTAAATTAATTCTTTATGGACATAGCAAAACAACTAGCTAAAGGAAGCACTGCCCTTTAAGGAAAAGACAGACTCTTTAGGTCAGTCTTTAAACCTCTGTACCCTACAGCTGTCCCCACCTGCTCAACATTTCACCCCAAAACAGGGATGAAATACAGACTCTTCATTACTGTAACATGTACTTATGAATATATCGAGTCCTCACAGTCCAGTGAAAGAAAGGAGAGGTCCTGCTAATAGAGAATTGAAGAACTGAAGTCTAACCTATGTATGCTTTAACATCCTCTCACATCAGAAAATCTGATATAGAGGGGGGTGGGTGTGGATGGAGAGCCTGAAAAAGCTATTGACAGAATAAATATCGCAGAGATCAGAATTAATGAGCACTGACAGTTCCCTCTTTTGACTTCACAAAAGGGAACAGCAGAAGAGGAAGAAATCAAAGAAACACAGGAGAAGATGAGTAAGGACAATCCAGTATAGAAACCATAGTACAGAGAATCCTTAACTTTTTAAAAACATACCATCTGTTTGTAGGGTTTCTGCTCTGAACCTGTTTTGGCCTGTCTGGCTTTATCAATATCTTCAGCTGTTAATCCACCAACAGAGGAATGGTCTTGGTGAAAAGCCCTGTTTTGTCCAAAGGCAGCGGCAAAAGGATTTCCAGGGTCCCTAAAGCCTCCAAATAACCTTGCATCCATTCTGGGAGGGAAAGGCTTCTGATTCATGCCAGAATCTCCAGTCTCACCAACACTTCCCACAGGTCCATTGGTAGTGTAAGAGTACGCAGGGCCTTTACCGCTGTGTTCATGAAACTTGTCAGAGGCAGTGGAGAAGTCCATTGGAGCATCTGATCGCTCTTGGGCTGCAAAGTCATAGTCTTTCCCAAAATCCTCAGTGAGATCAGTTAAGTTCTCCTGCTGTTTGCCTAGTTCCTGAAAAGAATAATAGAAATAATTTAAGAAAAGAACTTAAAAACCTGCTCCCTTCCCATCCACGGTCCTCAAAGACAGGCATGCAGCTAGGCTGTCACGTGGCCACGATAAGTAATTTGTGCTACTCAGGCACTGTAGACATTCACAGTAAGAAACAGGAAAAAGGCAGAGACTCTGAGGACACCTGGGATCACTGGCAGTCTTTCAACCCCACTGATGGGACAAATCCATTAACAGATTCTCCAATCCCTGTAACTGGAGACACCTGGTTCTACATATGCTGCCAGGAAGGGTCACTAATTGTGGAGCTGACTAGAAGGAATACACTGTGCAGAAACAACAGGTGATGGGAACTGCAATATCATGCAATATATACTTAGGAGGAATAACGAAAAGCTAAACCTCATAACACACAGTTCTTACCCCTACCATACTCCCTCCTCCCCTCCTGTCACTAATCATGCAGTGTCAGCACTTTCAAGCCCAAAGTTACCCAGAGCAATACCAGACACCAGCTTATGGATAAAGCCGTAGTCTTGACACTAACAACTGCAAAACACATTTCATTATTCAGCCACTAAACTATGGCAGGGTTTGTTGTCATCCCAAAATAAACAAATAACATTCTGTGCCTGGAGCAAAGACAGCAGCATCAGACACAGCAACACTCAAGGCAAGCTTCTCCTGACAGTTCTTGCCATTCTGTCCTGACATACAAGAGCTGCCCCACTAGGTCCAGCTATTTCCCACCACTTTTCAATGTAGAAAAACAAACAAGTCAGTAGCAGAGCATTACCTCCTATTTACTTGCCTTATTCTAGTTACCCATCTCAGCAGTGGCAACGCCACAGAAGAACCAATGATTACAGCCAATCCACAGGATTTAAAATCCTGCTGTGGTCAAGCAAGCAGGCAGCATATTTTAGGCTCTTTCCTAAATACTAATTACATTTCCCTTCCTTACAGAAAAAACAGAACATGGTCTTTCCTGTTATTCAAGTCTCGTGCTATTCTAAACCTCAACAGCACAGCAAGGGGCAGAGGAGAAATCTGTTTACAGATGGGGACTGTGACCACAATACTGACTAAATATTTCAAGCAAGTAGGCATCTCTACTTCCATACTTAAATTTTAAAAAGCATGTCAGACAGACAGAACCCTGCCACAGATCAAGAGAAGTGAAATATAGTCACTTAATGTAAAAGCTTTCCTCTCTTCCAAACAGAAAATGCTGTAGCTTCAGACTACAGATTTCTTATTGAGCCTTGCTTTGGCAGCAGCTTCTCATGCACCTCATTTACAGAATGTAGGACAAGTGTTCTACAGGTGTGCTTGTGAGGCCTCTCTTGTACAGAGCAACATACACAGGAACAGGAGGACACCATCTCTCTCACTCCTCTTGGATGCAAAAGGAGGACGACTGCAAGACAAAGCACTATTCTCAAATATACACACTTGGGGTATTTCTATTGCAAGCTTAAACAGAACCAAGGAAACACAGGCCCAGATCCTAGGACTGAAGCTACGAACTGTCTAAGCTCATTGCATAAAAACCATCAAAACCTCACTCAGTTTCTGCTTCAAAAATGATGATCTGAGCTGCACGTCTGTCTAATGGATGATCATTTTTGACTAAGAGAAGTTCTTTTCCTCAGACAAGTCCCGTGTTTTCAAGAGACAGCAACACAGCAAATGTGAAGCTCTTATAAATCCATCCCCATGTCTGGTGACAGAAGCTACTGCTTAAAAAAAAAAGTCTGTCTGTAAGTGATGAACATGCAAACACCTGACACTGAGCCATTCAGAAAAATATCACATGCACCAATTCCATCATGAAGGGAAGTAGCACTGAGACAAATCAAATTCACTTTAAAAGAGCTCATTCACTCAGTTGGGAGAGGTAATCAATTACTGAAGTCTAAAGGAGACTTTAAATAACAGCTGCTGGTCAATCTTACCAAGAACTTGATCTCTGACAAGATGAGGTGAACGGAGCACTTCTCACTTTGAGCATGTCTTAAACATTCAGTAATGGAAACAGAAACACTCTGCAGTAACATTCCCCTCCCATTCCCGTCCAAGCACCTACTGCACACCACAGAAATCCTGGAGAATTCCCAGAGCATTGCAACATCTGTATTACCGAGCCAGCACCTCACAGCTAGGCTCTAGTTCATAATGCAAGTTCCTTGCCGCTCTCACACCACCACAAAAAAGGACCTGGAGGAAAAGCAAATCATCAGACTAGACAGGACACAAAGAGCTTTGCTTACCTGCATTTTCCCCAGGGCAGAACTGAACTGTTCTTCAGCAGTGGCCTGGAGAGTCCTTGCAATGGTAACTGCATCGCCCCCCAGGAGCACCTGCCGAAGCTGTCCTGCTTGGGTTTCTAGGATTGCTTTGCTAAGCTTTGTCAAGCCTCTCACGACCATGATGGCATCACCCGCCATGATTGATGTCTTTCCCTGCTAAAAGATGAAGGAGGGGAGGGGTTAAAAAAAAAAAAAAGGCAAGCGGTCAAGGAACAAGTTTACAACCTGCAACCAGTTTCAAGTCACCTCAGAGCCAGCAGCAAACCCCAGACAATCTCTTTCCGCTTTGGCAACCAGCCACCATGGGAACTTGTTTGCAGCTCAGATAGCACACAGGCCAGCTTGAATGACAGCTAGTTAGCTGGCCTTAGCAGCCAGAGAGAGAACTCTCCTTTGATGGTTCATGAGTTAGCATTCCAGGATTCCACACAAATATTTCAGTTACCATTCACTAGGGGAAGCAAAGACAGGTAATGCCAATAACAATGGAAAGATGGTCTTGATGCCTTCCAGGTGTTTGAAAAGAATTAGAAGTATTAGCATTTGACCTTTAATTATTATCAGGACCTGGAATGTATTCCCAGTGCCTGATAGCATGGATGAAGCACACTGGCAACTGTCACATCCCATTCATGCCCTGGCACTGTGCCTGCTCATTTTACAGGGCCAAATTTCTTCACCCCCACCCCAAGGGGTAAACTTTGTCCTCCAAGGGCAGTCTGTTCAGTGCCCAACCTCTTGTAGTTCCCTCTGCTACTTTTCATTGGAAACTTCAGTACACTCAGACACCCACCTATCACAGCATTTGCAAAGTACTGCACTACAGTGCTACATTTTTGCCTCAGTCCCCCTTCCTGTCCAAGGGGCACTCCATCTCAGACTCTATTTAAATATAGTCCGTGCAAGTTCAGTCTCTTCGAATACAAACTGGGCACTGTAGGATGCAGGACAGAGTGAGAAGAACTAGTTCCACCAACTCTTTTGTCTCAGCCTAGAACCGAGCTCAGGCTCTGGCCTCCTACATCACTGTGGTTCTGGCTCTCCAACATCAACGTGGTTCACATGAAATAAAATCAGGAGTGGCCAGGGTGCCAAAACTACTTTGCAAAGGACATTTTCCCCTCCATCTCCCACACCTTTACAGGACAGTCAGAATCACAGTTCCAGGGCTGGCTCAGTTGCATGTCCTCCCATCTCTCCTGACATGAGGATGAAGACATGCAGGTGCCAAAAGATGCTGACTAAGGTTCAACCTTACCCATGCAGCACTCTCAATAATGGTTTGGATTATGAAAAAAAAAAAATAGACAAGACAAAAAAATAAATAAAAAACAACAACTAAAAAACCCACCAACCACAACAATAACAAATGTTCTGGCCACAATAGGTACTGAGCACTAGTCTAAGGCCACATATTTAAGTGATTTCCTAGGCAGAGTACACAGGTACCAATTCATTTTTAGAAGATAACCTGTCAACACTCACATACACACTACAACTATGAACATTAATTCACTGAACTGGTACAAGTGATCCTGAGTCAACAGTACACACAGTTACAACCTGCTGTGGATGACAAGCAACTGGATCCAGTTACCTTCTCGGGAAACACAAAACCTATCTCACAAACATGTCCGTTGCATCACAGAATGTTAGGGGTTGGAAGGGACTCCGAAGGTCATCGAGTCCAACCCCTCTGCCAGAGCAGGGCAAGAACAGAGCAGATCACGCAGAGATGCATCCAGACAGGGCTTGAAAAATCTCCAGAGATGGAGACCCCACGCAGGAGAAGTATGGACTGCTATCGCTTCATTTCTACATAACTACACAATTTTGCTGCAGTTGCACTGGAGACTACAGCTGAATTTCAGAAACACGTTATTATGCAAACACAGGGTAAATCCCAGCTACTGGAATATTTGCTCAACAACTGTTAATCAGTGATCAAAATCAAGAGCAACCGCTGCAGCCAGGAAGTGACTATTAAATGTTACATACTTTAAGTACGGTTGTTAGATGGTCAAGTGTTTGCAAAGAATCTGGGCTTAATGGGTTAGCTGTAAAAACACAAATCAATTCTACCCCAGGTCATTGGTCTGTGGTTATCTTTACAAGACCCAGACATGCTCCAGACCTGTAAGAAGTGTTACTCCTGAATCTCTCCAGAGTTTAATCCCTAGGTTTGGCTTTAACATTGTATAATGAACTTTTAAACTTGAAAGCTGCCTGTCGGGTAAAGAAATGTACTCTTGTCAACAAGAGGTTTCTTTCCCCCACGTCGTCACACTGGAAAATTCCACACTCAAAGCGTTTACAGGCAGTCCCTGCAACTCAGAGCCAGAAACCAGCCAACAGCTCTGTAGTGTCCTAGCTGAAGTTACATGGTTCAAAGGTTGCCACTGCTAAGAAACAGGTGCTTTTGTAATTGCAAGTATTAGAAGCACAGGAAAGCTTGAACATCAGAAGTTCATCCTGTCCCTCCCAAGAAGGGCAACAAAAGGTAACACAATATGGATCAGTGTACACTCAGACAACACACAAAAAACCATCCACTTTTAACATGGATTCTTCCTAACCAATGATACTGAAACCATATCCTCCTCCTTTCACCCAGAAAGAGCTGAAGAACTTCTCTTGAAATAACAGTTCTGATACGCTAAACATGCACTTTTTTAAAAAATAAATCTTCCAAAACCATTTCAGGGAATCTAATGCAACCACAGATGGATAACAGATTGCACAATCTGCGCTCAACCCTCCACTGCTAAATATATAAACAAGTAAACAAGACCCATTCCCCTTGACAGGTTTATTCTACCTGTACCTTCCTGACCTCCACGCTACCACCCCTACTTTCCTCCACACACCAATTATAACCACCTAGGTACCATGCAAGTGGCTTGCTAGCTGTGAAGCATCAGCAACATGCTGCGCTGCTGTGCTGCCAAAGGACAGGCTATTATAACGGGCCATTTATCCTAGCACCTTCCTCTGTGTAGGTAATACAAGCCTAAAGGCAACTGACTCGCTGTTTTCAATGATCTCTCAGATTCTCTGCAAGTAGCTCTGCAGGTTTCCCAATGGAAACCACACTACAAGCACAAAGGCAAGGCATGGCCCAATAACAGCTTCAGAGGTCAAACCCAAGGAGAGTCACCAACAAATAAAGGCTGAGAAGGAGGAACAGATTTTCAGAAGCGAGACCATCCTCCTGCTTTTTAGCTTACAGACACAATGCCGTTATCTCCTTCCAGTTCCTCATCTTTTGTACACCAAGTCCTCACCTTTAACAAAGCATGGCCAGGAAAAAGCAGAGGAAACAAATCAACTATACTACAGTGATTAATCCTTTGACAATAGGTATCGGGAACAAGAAAACAGTCAGGTAATGTCTGTACCCATCATCAAGCAATATGAAGGTGGGAGCTATTAAGTGCAATGAGAACTGAACTGATACTGGAGGCATTTTTCTCAGTGGATAAAGCCACAGGTTATCTAGTTTTGTGGACCGTACATTTAGCAGGACACTTTGGTTATTATCCTGTGAAGGACACAGACAGCAGAGACTAACAAGATTATCACAACCAAAAGGGGGAAGCATGGAAGAAAATATATGCTAGATAACCAAGAAGGGAAAAGACTACACAAACAAAACCAACCAAGAATGATGAAAATTACCTTTTTGTCAACGAAAAAGTAATAAGCACAAGGACAAGAGACACAAAAACTGAAAGACAGAGGAAGCACAAACTTCTGAGGAGACCGGTACATATCCCCAACAGCACACTTGTGTTCACACCCAATGCAGACAGCAGACAAGGGATTTTTTTCCCCCCTCCCTACGGCAAGTTCTATTCAAGCCACTACTAAAGCAATAAACAGTGCAAGCAAGCTCTAACAAAAACACATTTATGGAGTGGTTTCAAATAGAACTGGTCCAAGTGTGCAAAGTCCGTATCACACCTAACTTGACAAGGACTCATCTCATGCTAGCAAAGCAGGGCACTGCCGGCACAGAGTATGGACAAGTCGGTCACGTCTACACAAGCTGTCAGAGGGCCTGCTAACCTGGGTTGAAGAGACTTGACAAGTGTCAATCAGCAATTCTTTTCCAAGAATAGGAACGGTCACAATTTTAGCTTAGCAATTTCTTCCAGCTGAATGAATCTTTGGAAAACACCCACACCTTCTATCATGAGGAGGTTAGAGCCAAGTCATACTCAGACATCAGACAAGGTCCACATGGCAGGCAGAGAAGCATGTATAGATTAGATGCCACACCAGTAGGTAAAGGACTTCCTGACATTGCACCAGATTTTGAACCCTGTTGTAGCAACACAACTAAATCAATGCATCCTCTATGTGCAACAACCACCTGCCTCACAAGCCACTGTCCTCTAGTGACTAACTGCAGCATGTTTCCTCCCTTCTTCAACACGTCAGACTGCTCAACGGAAGGTTTAAACAAGTATAGCGAGACACTCAGCGTAGCAGAGGCCAATAACAAACGCAAAAACCTCACAACAGGTAAGTTGTTATATTGGTACTCTTTTCAAAATGCATCCCTCCATTCATTCCCCTTCTTTTCCACATACTAATTTGTGCTCCTACAGACACACACACACCAGCTTCTGAGTCCATGTGCTTTTCTCCAGATGCTTATACAGTTAAAAACTGTATATACCCATACACACATATATATATATAGGATGGACACAGTTTAAACACACTTCTAATCATACATAAGTCTACCAGAAAAATTTCTGAAAGTTTTCTGTGCAAGACAACACAGATTCTTTTAATGTAAGGGAATTACTTCTACCATCAACAGTTTGCTATCCACCCAAGAAAGCAGCTCATATACTGTTGAATAATTAAAATCAAACACCAAAAAAAAGGAAATAAATTTAAAAATAAACAAACAAAAAATAACCCACACCTATCCAAAAAAACAAAGCCACCAAAACCCCAGCAGTTTCATGGCAGTCCACATTCCTCTCTCAAGTCTGCAGAAATTTTAGCTGCCTTCTTTATCTCCAACTTCTCTTTTAAATAAGACAAAAGTGAAAAATATGAGGCTGGGCTGGTAGTAAGGTCGAGAATTAAATATCACACTTCCAAAAGAAACAATCTCTTTGCCTTCCCTCACTTCCCATCCATTATCACAACCACTGTTATCTTAATTGTATCTAAACAAGGACTATAACCCTGGAATCAGTGTTATAAACTACTCACACCAACAGAGTGTGGCAACAGTACGAAATAAACACAACAAACAAGATATCACTGACAGGGTACTCGGCACATTTGTCCTGGGGCCATAAACCAGCAGCGGACTATATTCAAAAGAAGAAAATTAAGTTTTATTCATTAAGCTGTTCTACAACCGATCTTCTACAGATTGGTTGGGTTTTTTTCATTTCTTTTTACACGTGTTGCCATACCAACCCTTTCACGTGATGGCCTTTTTCAGTTCCATCACACACCTCCCCACCAGTTCCTTTGATACCAGATTTCCAAGCTCCTGCCTGGACCTGTTTTCATTAGTTGGATTCCTTGGGTTGCAGATGACCCAAATTTTAACCATGCAGAGCACAGAACAAACTGCATTTTAAAAGGAGAAAGTTGCCATCGTGCTTTAAATAGAACTGAAGATCTACCTTGCTTATCTTTCATTATTCCCCCTCCCAAATACTGCAGCTCCAAAAGAAATGTCTTTAAAGATCTGACCTACAACAGAAATAAGGACTTCTACATATGAGTCCTGTCCTGTGGTCTTGGACTCAAGCCTCCTTAGACTGAATTAGAGTCTCTCAAAGTTGCTTTAAAACTACCACTGCACAAAGCAGTTTGCCAATGCCATTTAAAACAAACACCTCTGAAGGGCAGGCAGAACCTGTTTATTCTCTAATCGTTCCAATAGCAGTACACACACTGATAAAAGTGGGGTTCTTGGCAGAGAGATGCATCTTTCCACCAAAATTCAGAAGGCTTAGCAGTCATTTTTGGCAGGTGACAGCTAGTTCAAAACCCAGTACAAACAATTTTCTCCATAAATGGCTTGACACACAACATAAGAGTGAAAAGAATGCTTGGACACTTTAAAAGTAAGCACAGTCCGCTTTCTTTTAGGCACAGATATATCAATGCAAAGTGAGCGCTCCAGATTGACGGCTCTGTTTACTTCTTTCTGGACAATGTCTGGGGACATGAAAAAGCGTAGCCACAGCCCATGTGCCTGGAATTAACAGAGTCTCTTTCTACCCTGGCCAGAGATCTAGAAATAATTCACTCACAATTAAGAACCTAGTGGGAGAGCGCGTCTCCTCATTAAAGGCCACTTCTGCTGATGTGTCTTGACACAATACACTAATAAATTCTGTCCTGGGCACTCGTCGCTTCCCATTACACTGAGGTAGATCCAAATCAATCACCACTCACTTGCTTCTCCCCAAGAGTGACTCCTGTGCCTGCTCATGGGAATTAAGTATTTGCAGTTGGGGGACAAAAAACAATGTTCTGCTTACCTTATTTTCAGAGCCTATATTTCAATCTGCGGTTGTATTTATACCTAACATCCTATCTTTTTATTATCTACATTACCAAGAAGTAGTAATAATAAGAGGACAATGAAAAAACAAGGTCGGTTGGGTTTTTTTTTTTCCCCTGTTTACACACTGGGCAGGACTTAAAATAAGCCACTGCACTTCATCCTTTATGCAGCTGAAAAGCTGCAGGCACAGCTTAACTTCAATCACATGAATAATTCTGATAAATTCTGTGAATGAAGTTACTTCCCATGAACATGGATCTTTCATCCAGCAACAAAGACAATAATACATTAAAATGAAAACAGAGCATGACCGCAAAGCACAGAGATTACATGCTTCAGATATGGCATCTGCCTGAATCTCAGTACTTAAGAAACAGAACTACTATGAGCTGAATTTACACCTTTATTTGGCTTTATGGCTAGCTTATATGAAAGCACAGCTCACTAGTTCCACATTATCCCTCTGTCAGTGTTAGCATGCAGCATGTACACAGAAAAACCCCTCACATCCATATGGAATAACACCAGCCAGCAGTATCTATTAAAAAGTTACACTAAAACTCTGCACTGACCAAATCCAAACATTGCACTTCAAACAAAAACTAAACAGAATAAACATCTCCCTCTAGGTCTACAGAGCAGCTCTACGCTCTCACAGAGTCACTTCATTAGTTGGGGCAGAAGAGATCTCCAAAGCTCAGCTCCTTCTCTGATGCACTGGTCCCTGTCTGACACATAGCTCCGCAGCATTCAGCTCTGCACAGGTAACCAACACAGCTCCCCTCCAGCCTATAAATGGGGGAAGTTATCAATTTGCAGGTTTTGGTTATTTTTTTGGGATACACTGTTATGTTGTAATTGCTTTTATTGGAAGTTTTAGGTTTCCGAAAGCATACTGAGTCCAATTTAGGAGTTAGAAACTGATAAAAAGCTATGCCTCAGAAAAAAGTGCAGATTCCTTTAGACTCACACCATCACTTAAGCCAAAAATTATTGTGAAAAATAGCAGCTCTTCCTCTTGCATTTAAACACACCTCACTCTTCACTCATAGATCTCAAAAAGCTTAAGAGCAGGGACAGATGTCAAAGTTCTCTACTTTGGTGGGAAAAGGTGACCTACCCAAAGTTATATCGCATGCCAGTGATGGGGTTGGGAACAGAATCACAGCTCTCTCCAAAGTATGCTGATCCTTACAGCACACAGCCTATAACTAAGTGTCTTTTAAATATCCACCCCTGCAGAGCAAAAAGAAACTATTTATAGTCAGTTTGCTGACCATCTTAACGGTACGTTGTTAACTGTCCGAGCTAAATGATGAAATGCCACACCAACAATGCTTTCTAGTCAGATCCTTTCTAATTATAATCTTCTGGAAAACTAGACACACCCTGTAACTGTACTGTACATCTGTCTCCCTCAGGTGTAAGAAGGTATTTTTGCTTTATTATCCTTTTTGTACACCAGGAAAGAACTTTGCACGCTGTCCCTTGAGGAACTACGTTACAAAGTCAGTAAGAGGTACCCCACGCACACCTCTCCAGGTGGTAGACACACATCTTCTGCTCGCACGGAGAGCGTAACCCTTCTGTTATCATCATGAACAGGAGGTCAAACAGCACAGCCTCCCACTATTGATCCTGCAGGCATACACGTCTATATAGATCCCATGATTTTCAACCTTGCCCTGGAAACTAGGGTTAAGTTCAAATTTAGTAACTTACAACACAGCCTAGTCTATTCAGAGTCCTCTTATCTACCAGTGTCCTAGCTATGGGAGCTTTCTTTTTTTCTGGCTGTGCCAAAATCTCCCTGTAAGAAGAGGAAAACTAGGATGCAAGAAGACAACCATAGGCAAAAAAAAAAAAGACTACTTTAAGAAGACATAAATTAGTCTCTGTTCTGAAGGGAAACATGGCCTATCAGAACCCACAGCTCTTGCATTACTGCTCTGCCACAGTCCTCAGGCACGTTGGGTCAGTTCCTACTCACCACACATCAGTATTTTTGACACAAGGGTAAACAGCAGTAATGAGCACTGCATTTCTCATAACTTAGCACTAAATGTAATCTGCAAGCTCTCATACCTGATACAGCATCTGTAATCTAAAATTATGTTCTCTCTGTATAGATCTTATGAAATCCTTTTCTATATAACACAGAATAAACACAGTGATTTTCCAAAGTAGATGAGAAAGTTTTTAACCAACTTACATAGGTGCCTTTGAAAAAAAATCACAAACCTCCCAGAGCCACTTCTCAATGATCACGCTCCACAAAGGTTTGCTATGCAATACAAAATTCTAGGCTCACTGATAGCAGAAGAAACATCCGATCCCCTTGCAGCTTACTGCCCAGTCACTCTCCCTTCCATCTCTTTCCTAGTCCTGATTATTCTCTCGACGAGCACTTTGACCATATCAAACTAAGACAACTTAATACTCCCAAATGGCATAATGCAGACAGTAGAAGAGCTGTGGCACTTCAGAGTATTTCAAGCCCTTTTACAGTACCCTGGCTCAGCACACGTAGAAAAACCAAAGTGTGCAACTGGTGAAAAAGGAGACGTGAATAGCGATGAAAAGGCTACATAAACATCTAATCTACACACGAACCCGGGACACACTGCAGAAGCAAAACACACACAGTGAGAGAATGCTGTAAGTGGAAGCCGCCACCTGCACAACACAAAACAGCTCTAGGACCGATGCAGAACACAAGCAGATCATCTTTTGTAATGTCTGCACATACAGATTCTACATAACCTTTAAGAAAAAGACATAGCCTTATGCAGTTTCCAGGAAGAAAAAAAAACCAAAAACAAACAAACAAAACAAACAGCACTTTCAGCACTTTTATTAAAAAGAAAAAAAAAAGACAGCAGAGAGAAAAGCTACTCTTCTACAGATCCTCTGCCCCAGAATATAAAGCTCAGCAAGTCAAAAAGCCTCCTCTTACAGGCTCCCTTCTTAAACAGTTTTAGAGGAGTAAGTCAGGAGACCTTCATACACACAAAAGAGAGGATACCAACATACCGCTTCAGCCGTGCTGTCTCCATCCTAAGCTGGACCTATTCACCCATCAGTACAGACAGATTTGAGGAATAAGAGAAATGCTTACTCATGCATCAAGCTTAGCCCTGAGATGCCTCTAGCAAGCCAGCTGGACCAAACTAGCTATACCATGCACGCTGACACCCAAGATAAAAGACCACAAGACACACATCGTCTCCAGTATCCTTGTTAAAACAATTAAAAAAAATATCTGAAACACAGGACAAAACAAAAACATCAAACAAATAACCAAAAAACCAACAAACAATAAAGCTCTGTAGCCAACCAATCAGTTTAACACTAGTGAAATTAAAAAGCTGCTGTCCCTCATCCCTCTCAGTTTCTAGAAAAACAATACAGCCTGAGAAACAGGGCGAAATAACAGACCACCACTTGCCTGTAAAAGGCTTACTGGAGGACTAGAAGCCAAAAGAGGTTCTGTTCTTGCTGCATGGATGCAATATGAGCTATTATTAACCTGCTCTAAATATCGCGAATGAAATAACCAGAGTTGCATAGCACAGCACAGAATTCTCCTTGGCAGCAATGAAAGACGGTGATCAACACTCAGACGGCAAACACATAAGGGAATTCTCCACACGTTGTGACCTTTCCTTCTACTTATCACACTACTTTGTATTTCAAAGGGAGACACTGTCAAAGCACAGCAGGTCACCTATTCCTGTACCCCCCCAACACCCCCTAGATTAAGGCCAGACAACATACAAATGTTTAGTCTAAGCATATCTTACGCAGGATTATCAAGGTCATTACTAACTAAACGGGGGGGGGGGGAAGAAGAAAAAAAAAAGTATTTACAAAATAGAGAAATAAGTCTCATGGTCTAAGAGCAAGCAAACTGGTAAGCACATGAACTGCAGCTAAATTTTTCTTTCTGATGATACATAAGAGAGACAAGTTCTTATTACATTGCAGAGAAATGCAAGACCACTAATATCTTGTTTAAATGCTGATCTGCTTTCAGCCTTTAACTTAGTGCAATTTCTGAATCCCTTCAGAAGTCTTTTACCAAGCTTCCTTCGACATCAGCCAGTATGCTCCTGCACCCAGTGCTAAGAATTATTTTGCATATGCTCAAAGAATGCTTCACTGAACTACAGTGTAATCTGATTTGTAAAGACAAGCAACTCAGGAAATAAAAGTGCAGAAGTTGTTAGGTTAATTTGTTTTAGAAAACCAATGCAGGTTATTGAAAGAAGAATCTTCTATTTCCTCTCACATTTTTCTTTGCCTAAACAAGTAAAAAAAAAAAAAAAAGCCTGCTTAATTTTTCTTAAGAGTAGCTTTAACTTCTTTGCTTTTCATAACCCTGACTGCTAAGTTTGGATTTCCATTTCCTGGGGTGCAGGGGGGGTGTTGGAAACGCAAAAGAAATGTTCCCCACCTACACTGCTGCCAGGTGGGACATGAGTGTGTCGGGGTACCAGAAACAGTATTATAAAAGACATCGTTCTGCAGAAATTAGGACAGTCAGTAGCTATGCAAGTCAAACAGAAGCCCAACTTTTACATCTGTAGTTATTTATAGGTAGCTTATTCAGTGCCCATTTAAAATTAATTCCTATTCACTTTGTTACGAAGACTCTACAAGCCTGTTAGCTTGTGATAAGTTAAGATTATTTCCTCAGGGCACCTTACCAAAGCCAGGGGTCTCACAGCTTCTTTCTCCCCATTTCAGCCTCAAGTGAGCTCCTAAGAGCCAACAGATTTATTTTGCATCCACCTTCAACCGGATACACAGAACGGTCCCAGCAACAGAGAGAAGTGAGGCTCTAACCCAGAGCGGCCGGTAAAGCCAGCAGATGCAGGCAGCACGGGGGAAGACTCTACATTTTCTCCTGGGATGTCCTTGGCAAGACGTAGAACCCTACGGAGCAGAAAAGCTGATTCTGCCCTTTCTCCTGAGCAATTCTAGATGAACACGCAGGATACCCTGAGCACCTACTTGGCACCATCGCCTCTCGGAAGGACGGGACTGCAACGTGCGCAGCCCACCCTGAGGCACGGGAGGCCCGCGGCGCGCC
>WUAM01000309.1:692396-703535 GCA_024336885.1 Actenoides hombroni
GGAGGCCCGCGGAGCGCCCGCTGTCACCCCCAGGTCACCGGCCGCAGGGGAAGGCGGCAGCAGCACTGCCAGACCCCGCCGTTGCACAAGGCCTGGATCGCACGGGACCCGCGTTGAGCAACCGGGCGCAGCGACAAGACCCCGACCGCGACCCGCACCGCTCGGTCAGCAGCCGGGACGGCTGAAGGCGCCGCTGACCGGCTCCTGACCCCCCCCAAAGCGGGACCCGGCGGCGGCCCCGCTGCTCACCGCCCGCGGCGACGGCTCGGGGCAGCGAGGCCTCTTCCAGCTACTAACCCGGCAAGGGCTCAGCGAAGGCCGCAGCACGGGTTGGCTCCCGGCCGGGTCCAGCCCCGCGGGGTTTGGGCAGCCGCTGGCACGCCGCCGCCATTGCCCAACGGACCCCACACACGTACCCCCGCCGGCGGACGGCGCCCCGGCGGAACGACCCCCGGATCGAGAGGCCGGGCGGTAGCCGGGCACCCCTCTCCGCGCCGGGCAACGGCCGTTCTCGCCGCGGCAGCGCCGCCACGGCCGCCCACCTCGCTTCCCTTCCCGCACCGCTCTCTTGCGCCGCGCTACCGGGTACCCTGCAGCCCCTTCCCCTCCGCCGCTGCAGCCGCTCCCCGTACCCCGGCCTGCGCGCCCAGAGCGGCACAGCCCAGGCAGCCACCACCTCTCCTGGCTTTGCTTCTCCCAGACGGCGGTGCCACCGCGGCGCTCACCTGGCCGCCCCAGCACCTCCGCCTCGTTCTGCTCAGCGCCCGCCGCCTGGGCCCGCACGCCTGTTTACCGCCCGGCCGCCCCCGGCCGAGGCCCGGCCTCACGCCCCGCCCCCGCGGCTCCCCCATTGGCGCCTCCGCAAGCCCCGCCCCCGTCACCGCGGCGGCACGGCCGCTGAGAAGCGTGCCCGGCCCGTGCACCCCGCGCCCCCGCCAATGGCAGAAGGGCTCAGGAGGAGCGCCGGCCAATGGAAGGCGAGGAGGGGGGAGCTGGGACGGCGCGCGCGGCGGCTGCAGGGGGACGTGAGACCCGTGAGGTCCGTGCGGCGGCAGCGGCGGCGGCCGTTGGGCGGGGGAGAGGGCGGGGGGCGGCGAGGCGAGGCGAGGCGTGAGGTGCGTGTGCTGCGAGCCGCAGGGCGAGCGGGCGGCGCTTGAGGACCCGCCGGCATCGCGGGGTGGCGGGGGCGGGGTGGCGCCGGCAGCCCCGACACTGCCGCCTCCTGTCAGTGGTGGGCCGCATGCCGCGGGGGCCCGGGGAGGGGGGGGGGGGGGGGGGGCGGCCGGGCACCGGACGGGGGGGGGCGGGGGGGGGGGGGGGGGGGGGGGGTGTCCTGTAACCGAACGGGGACCGGGCCGGGTAGGGGTGTCAGTCAGAGGTGGCGGCGACTCGCCACGGTCCCGGCTGGCGGGGCAGGCTGGTCCCCCGGCGGGAGAGGGCGGGGGTAGACAGCGCTCGTACCGCGCGATATAGGAGGGCCCGGGGAGTGTCAGTGCTCAGGCAGCCCCGCCAGCCCTCTAGGGCCGTTAACGTATAGGAACTGATGCACAGGAGCTCTGTGCCTCGCAGGCTCCTGGCGAATGCTGAGCCAAGGGCGCAGCTCCATTTTGTGGCGCTCCGTGCCCGGGAAACCTTCGTACGTGGCTGCCAGCCTGGTTTTTTGAAAGCGTTGGCTTAAATCGCAGTTGGTCCCGCTCACGTATGTGTTGGAAATTTCATGCTCATGTAGGTGTTGGAAATAAAACTAGCGCCTTGTTTCCTACAGGTTGATTCCAGCGATGTGGTATCTCACAGCTGCTGCAAGGGGCTAATAGTAACAGCCAGCTCTGTGCTTTTCTGGATGTTCTGGTAAGCGCCTGCCTCTGTCAGCAGCTTTCCCGTCTGAAAAATAACAATACATCCTTTATGGTGCATTTGCCACATGGCTGCATTACTGCAGAAGTATACTTGGATGGGGTTTGGAAGTTAAATAGTACATTTCTTCTTAAACCAAACAGGACTCATCATTTTCCTCTAGTTGTAGTGTAACTTATAGGAATGACCAACAAACAGCCCGACCTTTAATTTCAGCATTTCCAGTTGCTTGCTTTGGTCAATTTTTTCAGCTAACTAGTAGCTTGAATTGAGCACTTAAATCCACAGTGAAGGACCTGTATCAAAGTTAGTAGTCGTTGTGGGTGCTGTGGATTTGTGAAGAAGGAAACCGGTCTGCTGTAAGTTTCTGTAGGGGTTTAACTCCACACAACCCATTGGTGAACATTACTGCCAACCTGCTAGTGCCGAACTTCCCCACCTCTGTAGGGGGGGGATAATTATATCCCCTATGTCCAGCTGCCCAAACAAAAGGTTATTTGGCTGGTATTTATGAACAAACAAGATATTGTTCAAATATTTCTTTTTTCTTTTTTTTTTTTTTTAACAGGAAGCTATATTTATTTTTTCTTTTAAATAAAAAGATATGCTTCCACCCAAGCCCCACTCAGCTTCCCAGGTAAACCATGAAGAGGTCTCTGCTAGGCACTGAACAAACAGCTACAAATAAATTTAGCAGATCACCCAGATGTTACCCAATTCAAAGCAAGCTTTAGTCAGTACTAGAAAGGCTATAGTAGAACTTGAAAGGTTAAAAAAACCCCAAAAAATGATTCCCTGGGAAAGATGCGTTATTGACTTAATTGCTGTGCACACAGGCTGTGTGTAGACACAGTATATGTGAAATAGAAAGTCCAAACATGATGCTTTCATATCTGAGAATGGGATGGAGACCAGATGTGTTAGATGATGTAGAAACATGGTTTCAGTAAGATACTACCCTGGAAAAGTGTTATCCAGAAAATGCCTAGTTTTCTTACTTTGACTATTGACACCTCCAGAGATGCATACGAATTAACTGTTCTGTTTGTGGTTAATTCCATACTATTTTCTCTATAGGCAGATCATCTTTACCCTCAACTAGAAAGAGAGGTCTTTACTAAGGACGCTCTTTTATCTACTCCTTTACTGAATTTGGTTGTTAGTTCTAAGTTTCTGTGTAACATCACTTTGCTTGCATCAGCTCAGCACGAGTTGTGAAATATGTCTTACTCACTATGCTGAGCATGGAGAACAGTATGGGTTCCTGCATGAGCACGCTGTCCTAGATTGAGATGTAGGCAGAACAAGTACAGGATGAAGCTCTTCCCATCTTTCAAAGACAGGCCTGTCTGGTTCCCTTTATTCCCCCGTGGTAAACCATTGGGTATTTCTGCTGCTGCTGTTCAATTTGCATCCCACCTTCCGTTGCCAGGCTCTCTGCAGCCTGAAAAGCCCCTTTGAATGTGAATGCAAGGCTAGCTCTTTCTATACTTAGACTAAAGATGAGAGAAGTGTCTGTTTTCCTACCCAGTTTGGAATGCAAGCGGTAAGATTGAAAGCTGGAGCAAAGCTTCTGGGAGCAGATACCTTATGTCCTGTTTTGTTACTTTTTAGTTCTTGAGGGTAATAGGGGCAGGGCATCCAGGACTCACAATCCAGAAAACCTAAAGAAAAAGTCCAGTGTGGTGTATGTAAAGCACTGGAAGAATTATTCCATGCCAGAAGCCATGCAAGATCCTCCTGTAAACTGGAGAAAACATGGTGAAAGAGAAAAAAATACTGGCAATGCCAATATTTGGCATTTGTTTGGCATTGGTTTGGTGCTACCAATTATGGGATTTACAATCCTGAACCCTGGAAAAAGAACAGGGTCAGAGTGCAGTCCTTCAGAACTAGACCAGGGACTCATCCATTTCTTCAGAAAGGGTATCAGTGCTTTTTGTAACAGCCTCATGTTTAGCAGGGCCATGAGCTTTGGGATGTCCAAATTCGGGTTCCCTCTCTGCTTGTGAAGACTTAGGGCACCCCACCCTCGCATCGGGACCTTAATCTTTATGCATGCTCTTGCCTTCTCTATCCAGCCTTGTTCATGTTCTTATTCTGCTCTACACGATGGGAAAGCTCATCAAGAGGAAGTGAGAATGGAGCGCTCCTCTATCCTTTCCAAATCCCAGACAAATTTAGAGTCTGGCCTTCGGCAAACAGTGCCTTGTTCAGAGGCAGGAGACGTGGACGTGAATCCTGTAGGGATAGGCCCAGGCTGCCCCATGCTGGTTCTGTGCCCTCCACCAAAGGACTGCAGGTAAAGCAGCAGTGACACCTGCTTCATTCATGCCTTGAATCAACTGCCAGAGGATGTGTAGGAGCTGATCTGTGCAAACACTTGCCAGATAAAGCCCTTCCAAGCTGGTTAGAGAGAAGAAACCTAGGAAACTCCTCTGTAAAAACCTGAACATTGGCATCCATCGATGCCTGCGTGACCCCTAGATGATGGGACAGCAAAATGAGGTTGTTGCAGGTTAAAAGCTTTTATTTCAGTGTCTTAATCTCATGTAATTTTTGTGCTACATGCATATGTTCTTTTGAAGATCTGTGCAGTGCAGATCTGAATTCACAGAGCAAGCCAGAGCAGTCCTGTGAAAAAGCAAGTTCCCACATTTTGAGGAGACTCTTGGGTTCCTCTAACAACAACAAGTGAACATTATTAAGAAATCAGCTACAACACATCTTTGGCACTACAGCTGTCATTTGCTTCTCACATTTTGGCCAATAGTGTTATATTTAGTCAAATTTCATCATACTTGCTGCCTTATCCTGAAAGGTGAGCATTTCTGTCAAGAATCTTACACCTACGAGGATTATGTAAAACAATCTTTTATTAAATTATAATAAAAGTGTGATAAGTTTGATTATAATATATATTATACATTACAGTACAGGTGTAAATACTATGATATATCTATCCTAATATATAAATGCAATGGAAATTAGAAGAAATTTAAATTATAACTAATAATGAGTTACACTTCCTCAAAGCCTTCTCTCTATGGTTTAATTTTCCAAAGATCCTGATTTTGCAAGTCAGAGGGAGGTTGGTAACCTGCCCATGGTCAGTGGGAAAGCTCAGCGTAGCAGCCGGAAGTCCCGAGTCCGTAGCAGATGCTTTAGCCATGCCATTATATCTCCACCTCATGTTGCCTATTGATAATTATATAACAAAAGGCTTAGTGATGCAACTTCATGAGGTGTATAAACAGCTCTACCGTGGATCTGGGGTAGAGGCAGCAAGAAGGGCACGGGGTAAAGTGAGCCCAGGGCTCTTTGTGACTTCCAGCAGGGTTGCTGTCAGCCTCTTGGTGGAGTTGGTTCCCTCCTCTTCCTGTTTGCTGTTTTCTGAGAGGAGTCTGTTCGCTCACCACCTAGCAGCTGGCCACTTAGTGGGTGCCAGGGAACACCCAAGAAAGGCTCTGCCAGTTCTGATGCTGACAGCTTTGAAGAACCCGATGAGAGCCGTCTTCTTTAAAGCCTCCTACAAAGTGGGCCAAGTTCCCAGAGAGGAACACGGAGACGACTGGTACAGAATGGCTAAACTTCTACAAAGGAAAAAAAGTTAAGAGAACTAGAGCCTGGAAGGATCTTTAGGCCCTGCAGTAGGAAGGGCTCCGTTGCAACAGGAAATTAGTAGGCAGACAACTAACCTGCGGAAAAAAGGAGTTAATGGAGTCTCAATTAAGCAGCTATTGGTCATGTCATTAGGTTGACAAGTATCCAGGCTATTCAGAGAACACTCAGAAATCATCTTGCACAGGACAGGCCCAAGCTGTTTCTCCGACCACAATAAAATATACGTCATCATCCTTTTCCCATGTTCACACAGCTAACCACAAAGCAAAAGCTGCTCCGGAAATGTTTCCCTCAGTCCTCCTTCTCCAAGCAACTGTTGAGTCTAGGATAGGCTACGTCTCGAGGAGGGGGTGCCTTCTGTTCACTCATCTTTAGAGAGTAATTTCTACAGGGCAGGAAGAATGACTTATCTGACTACATAGATTTATGGTGTTCCATCAACATAATAATATAGGGATGATGAACTGGAACAGCTCAAGTAGAAGTCACTGGACAGGTGGCTTGGTTTTAGTAGTTAACTTGGAGGTATTTCAAAACTTTGGCAGGTTTCAGTGACGCTGTTTGTACCATATGTTATTTACATGGTTTTATGGCCAAGAATGAGAGCAACAGCCTTGTAAAGAAATGAGATCTCTCTGACTCAGTCAGTGGTAGATGCACGTCCAGTATCATCATAGGATCTAAAGGATGAGCTATTTTTGTAATGCTTAGGACTGCTCTGGTTCCCGAACTGTGTATTTTCATCCCAAAGCACTCAGGCATTCTTTGCAGTTGTCCTTCCTTCCTGTCTCTCTCCCCTCCCTGCAAAGGGATGGAGACAAGGCTCCGTTTCAGTTAGTCAGTGAGCACTTTATTTTTAAGATGATTTAGTGCTGTCAGAAGGAGACAGTGTGGCTGTTCTCAAAACAAATATCTTCTGTCCAAGAGAAAGATGCAGTGCAGGAAGCAGGACAGGTATTTCATGATTTCCACCCCCATTTTCCTTCTGGGGTTCTCAGTGAGCAGCCTTGCTCTGCACAACTGAGGAGAGCAGGGAATATCAGTGGGGCTGCTGGAGGGCCCTGAGCGCCCTGGCTGGGAGGAGGTGGACAGGGGTGGGTGTCAGGTTCTATGGAGGGGAGAAGACAGCTGAAGGGCTGCCTTTTCCCCTAACTGAAAAAAAAGATGGGGGGGGAAAGACACAGAAACCTTCCCTTTGACCCTTACATTTTGCCTTGCTACCTTCACAGAAGCCTCTCTGTGCCCCTGCTCACACCACTTGCCCATTCCATTTCACCCAGAGAGGAGCTGCTTTGGGGAAGGAAGGGTGAAGGGTGTCAGACCGTGAAGGTGATTTCCTATTTCTGTGGGTCTGCAGGGAAGAGACCGACAGAGGCCTTGGGGGCCTCTCAAGTAAAGCTCAAACATTTTCTTGTCTTCTGCTGTTACCTATCTAGAACAGACTGCGGTGGCTCTGGACAAGGTATTTGTGGCTCATGCTGTATAGCTCCAGGGCATTGACCGCACAAGACTGGACCCTCACAGGAGCTGGGTGCAGGGCCACCAATGCTGGGGTTATCTCAATTACTTGGAGAAAAGGTAGCAAGTCTACTCTTCAGGCATTTTAGATGGTACTCACCTGGATTTCTCTTCTTAGAGATGTGAGGCAGATCACAGCCTTACCTTTCACTAGGGTTTGCCCCTGCCCTCCACACACACCTGCTCAGCAGGCTGGATACCATGATTTTCTCTCCAGCTAGGAGAAAAGAAGCGTTGTTTGCACGAACTGGAAATTTACATATAGGTCCATGTATGTTTTTTCTCTCTTTAGGTTATGGAAGAAACCAAAACTAGGTGTTATTCTCTAGATGAGGTGGTAACAAGCCACAACAAGCCCGAGATACCTATTCATCACTGACAGAGGATTTCCAGAAAAAGTTTTGCAGCACACCATGCATACACTGCCACGCTCAGCTCTGGCTCATGCCACCCACCGCTCCCTCCAAACTTTGCCACACGGGTGCCAAGTGGGTACCGGGTGCTTTGGAAAATTGGAGGCAAGCCCGTGGGGGTGAAGTATGTTGCGTAAAGGACAGTGCCAGGTGGAGAGGCTGGAGATAGAAGCACTAAATAGTAGAAAGCGATACCAGTGCTTGTCTTTGGATAGCGTGTGGGACAGCAGAGGGCAAGGACAGGCACCTTGCCCCTGCCACATTAGCAATTAATGTAGTAAAACATTCACGGCCTCATGCTCGCCTGTTCAAATCCTGTTGCACAACAGCACTTTTTATGGGTATTGAGCATGAGGCGTTTTGGATGAGATGAAGAGGGCAGGAGTCTGATCAGCAGCTGTGTGCTGATCACAATATGGGATTTCTGTTTCTCCCCACATCTGGGAGACTCGGTTAAACATTATTCAATCTGTAATTACTCTCTATCACTGGGCCAGACAGATCAGTTGTTTCTGCTCATTGTAAATTGCGTTTGCTTGCATAGTTTGGCGAGTGCTTTGCCCTCTCCTCTTCCCACTTGATTGATTACACTCACCTCGATCGATCCTGCATAGTGGAAAGGCTCAGTCCTTTGTAGCTTCCAGCCAGGATTCACTTTACAAATGGTAACTAGTGAAGCCGTTCACCCCCTGGGTAAACATGGCAAATTAATTTTGTAGCTAGGCAAACAGAAGCAAGTCCTTTGCCTGCATTTAGCCATTCTAAAGAGCCTTTTATGAAGGACAGGGCTGTTATCTGGAACAGTCTGAGCAGAGTTGCTTTGAACGGGAAGGCGGGCTGGAGCCAAAGAATATGGGAGAAACAGGGCTATTTCTGAACTCTTTACTGGAACTGAGAATGAACACTAGTCATCATAGGTTGCTCTGCTGGCTAATGGCAAAGAGTGCTGCCAAACTCAGCCACCGCCTCCAGCTTTTGGCACGGCCTTGCCATGTGTCACATAGCTGAAGAGCAGTGAGCCACCTTGCCCCAGCCTGGAATCATCCCCAAGACACAGTGTTTTCCTTCACTGCTCTGAGAGCTGGTCCTTGTTCTGGCTTCCTGGCCTCTTACCTCGCTGTTCCAAAATGCAGTAAGTTGTGGGAGGGAGACAGGGAAAGCTGCTAGGTTTTTCTGAGTGCTTATGTGGCATAAGGAGAAGCTTCTAAGATCCATCCGCCTGCCTGAAGGTGATTTGCAAATAGTCCCACCACTTTAGTTCTAGCAGTCTAGGGGGAAAGCAGAATCATTGGTACCTTTGGATGCTGACTGACCCTTTTTCTGCTTTGCTGTGGCTATTGATCCAATTCCCGAGGTCAGCTGAGAAGCGCTGCATAATCTGATCTCTGGTATCTTTATCTGTGTCTGCATACCTGGAGAGACAGATCAATTGGCGGCACAACATCCCTGCTGACAGGTATCTGAGTGCAGCCAGGAGGGAGATGAGATGCCAGCAGTTAATACAAGCCTCTAGAAGGAATGACTGATCAGGAGATGGTCCAGACATCCAGGTTAAGCCCTTCATTTGACCCTCAGTAAATTATTCAACTCCTATCTGTAAAATTCTAAAAAAAAAAAAGTTTTCTGCTCCATCGTGCTTTTGAAGCTTGATGCCTGAAGAAGTGCTTGGAAAGCCTCAGTGCAAGCACAGTAATTTCAACATGCTGTGTAGCTGTGCACAGGGAAAAGAACTTGCCTTCAGGCACAGCAGTGCCAAGAACCAGCAGTGCAGGTTCACTCTCACTTCAACTCCCAGACACTGCTGAGAAGATTTCTAGCCTGGAGGAGCCCAAGGTGGGAGCACAAAGACATCCCTTTCCTTCAGCAGTCCCACCAAATACAGTATCTAATGATGAAGCCTGGACGGCGACTACACCCTGTGCCATCCACTCCACAGACTTCAACAACTGTCCCTTCAGTTTAACTGGTGGCCTGCTTTCAAAGCATAGGAAAGATGTTTCCTTTCCTGGAAGACGGATGTTGTCACTGTTCTTCTTGGCAGCAGCACTCCTGTTTCATGACAGCACTAAAAAGTGTGCGTATGCACAATGGCAGCAAAGGTGACCTAACCCTTGACGTGCTAAGTGCCTTGGGTATTGCTTTATGTCCCCTGCTAGCCCTCATTTTCCCATCCTGTTTAAGTCTTTAAAGTCTTTAGACACCCCAGCACCCCACTCCTCTTTTATAAGATTAACCCACGCCTCAGGTATGTTTTCTTTTTTTTTCTAGCCTTATATTCTTCCCTAAGCTAACCAGCCACAGCTCAGAGCCTTTACAGACAAACATAATTGCTTTATTTCTATTCCCCAGTAGTTTTCTGCACAACCTCAAGTTTGCATTGGCAGCGTGATGAGTTGTCTGAAATCATTCAGTGTATTTGCCATTTCAGTTCTTAGCTTGCCCACCCAAATCACATTGGGACAGAAATCAAGATTATTCTTTTTTTTCTTTCCTTATTAAAGTCAAACAGTTTTCATGCCTCTTGAAACCTGCACGTAACACTCTGGAAGACTCAACTATTAGCACAATATTTGGAGAACAGAAATAGCTCAAATTTTAACTTCCCAGAATATCACAAAGGCCGTATTTGGTAGGGGCTTACAGAGAGGGTGTATCTTTTCTGGCACAATGAAGGGGCAAGACGTTCCTTTTGGGATAATTCTGTTAATGATACTGGTAATTTATTGCCGCTATTTGTTGGTATATCAAAGCTGTGGATAGGTAGCTTTAAAAACAATGCCGAACACCTACCTTCAGATCCAGGGATCTTGCTTGTCTTATACCAGTTTTGAAGGAAGGCTTAGATTCTTTCATAAATAGATGCAGCTCTGCCCAGTCAGGGAGAATCAAAATTGCTTCTATTTAGCTTTGTAAAGATTGAAGACGGTGTGATGTTGGTTAAAAGGTTGGATCAGTTTTCCACACTTGCTCTTACTTACACTTTTTACGTTGCTCCTAGTCTACTTAAATGCAAGTTAGCTGTGCAGTTACTTGCATTTTGTACTGGGGTGAGGAAAGTCTCCTTGAAACCATAGAGACCAATGACATAGGAGAAAATAGGCCTAATGCTTTTCCTACTCTGCCCCCTTTTGATTCTTCAGGCCCTGCAAGGCAGATAGGGAATGCCAGGCTTCGCACCATTTATTTCTGCACAGACCTCATCCTGAGTTGGCCTTGGGAACTGTCACTTAGTTCGAGCTGCATTTGATAGGACTCAAACAGTTCCCAGTTTTGGAAAACTTCCCATACCAGCTATTTGGCCCTGTACCTGTCTCAGGTTTCTATATCAAGGAGTTCAGCTAGTTCCACTTTGAACTCTCTATTTATTTATATCTTGTTAATACTGAGCCATAAATAGTGCTGAGCACTGACTGACACCTCCCAAACTGCACTCTTGGGCACCTGTCAAACTAACGTGTTGCACGAATGAGAAGGTAACAGTTCACATTCACTTAACTCCTTGAGTGCTCAGGGCAAATACCTTGAATTTAGAGTGGGAAAAAATGGGCGATAGCAAACCTGCAGCAAAGGGACTATGTAAAAGAAATTATAGTGACTTGTGTGATCATGTTTGATGCCCTTATGTGGGCAAATCTTTTTTATGTAACCAAACTGAATCATAGAATTGTCAGGGTTGGAAGGGACCTTAAAGATCATCTAGTTCCAACCCCCCTGCCATGGGCAGGGGCAC
>WUAM01000309.1:703635-736173 GCA_024336885.1 Actenoides hombroni
CCAACAGCCTAAAAAGTCCCTCCCCAGCTTTCTTGTAGGTCCCCTTCAGATACTGGAAGGCCACAATAAGGTCTCCCTGGAGCCTTCTCTCTCTTCATAGGAGAGGTGCTCCAGCCCTCTGATCAACCAGCATTTACTCTCTTACCCTTGCTCTGTTTCCCATGTGTAGATTGAGAACAGCTCACATCACTCTACACTGGGGGCAAGGGAAGTAAGGGTAAATTCAATGAGGGATGCAGAAATGTGGTAGGAGAAGTTCTGGCAAAGATACATTTTTCCAGGCTGCTTTCTTACAAAAACAACTGAGTTCAAAAAAACCAGATAGGCCCTGGTCCTCTGAGGGCCCAGAGAACATGATCTAGCTAGACCTCAAAAGCTGGAATGACAGCAGCATGCTCTTTTTTTTCCCCCAGATTAGCAAGCCATGACAGGAGACACCAAGTCTAAGGAGGAATGACAAAGCAGTAAGTATGATTATTCCTTTGCTTCTTGAAGATGCTTAGAAGAAAATCTAATTTAGTGATGTCCGGAGGAGCCCGTGACTTATGCTTGACATTTGTAAGACTGAAACCAGGCCTGAATGCTTTTAAAACAAAAATGGGGGGGCACGGGGACACAACACACCCAAACAAAATGGAGTGTGCAATGTAACAGCAGCACCTCGGCCAGAGCTGCAGCGCTGAACAAGGCATCACATTGAAACCAGATGCTTTTAAATGGATTCTGGTACAGTGTGAGCTCACACTCACTTGAAGCCTCTCCCATGCTGCACCAAAACCACAGCCCTGCTGGGGCGTGGGGTGCCTGCTTTCTCCCTGCCATGAGGGAGATTCCAGGGCCTTTGGCCTCACTGAAAACCGGGAGCACGCACATAGCAGTGTACTTTGAAATGGCTGGTGCTTCTCCATGCAGACCTGCTGCCCTCCCGTGGCTCCCAAGAAGCATCTCTAATGCAGAAACAGGGAGACCAGGGACTGAGAGAAAGAAGAAACAGAACTATTCAATTTAAATCAAAATGCAATTTGAGTTATAAGGAAGAGGAAGGCAAACCCTGTGTGATTAACAGGAAGTACCTAAGAAGGCAAGAACAAAACAGAGAAATTTACTGGTTTGGGAGTAGCGGGGAGACCTCCAAATACTTCTGTTTTGCAAGGACACTGGGCCTTAAGCTATTCTTCACCAGAGTCCCATCAGCAAGTACCCTTTACTCCAAGAGAGATGGTCCACCTGACTTCATCCAACTGCCCCATGGAGGAGACTTCAGTAGCAACTGGCACAAAAGGTATGGGAGAGCAGACCACCACTCCTTTTCCTGAATCTGGTAGACATGTCCTGTGACCTTACTGTATCTCCCAACCCTCAGTGGCCCAGCTTCAGCAGTGTTTATAAAGCTTTTGCTGAGACACCTCATATCGTGTCCTTTTCTCTCTGGGAACCAGAGGGAGGTGACATTTCTGGCACAGACGACTCCTTTCTGAGGGACCTCCCTTAAGTTCGGTTTTATGAATCAGACATTGAGTATCCAATGAGAGCTGCTGGGGAAGCACTACATGGTTCTGCAAGGAGTGTCCTGTTTCTTGTACTGTATTTATGACTGTTCTCCTTCTTGTACACTCTCTGTGGTCAGAATGCATCTCCAGTCTTTGATGCACAGTACATACTTTAAACAAAACAACCCCAGAACAACCAAAACCAAAAGCAGCAATGAAGCGGCGACAGGAAACATGGCGGTAAGCACAAGCAGCAGCTGGGTGGGCAGAAGGTGACAGTGCCAAACTGGTTGAACTGCACATGCTTTTAACAAAGGCACTAAGTGCTGCAAGGAGGCCACGTATTTCCTACCAATTAAAAGATTGGGATTGCATTAGGCAAGCTTACCACTACGCTTTTGTTCACGGACTTAGCTTCAGTCTTACACGTTAGAGATTGGTGTATGTCCAAACCACACTTGAGTCTAGATGCAAGGAGACACTCATTTTCGACTGGAGAGAGGGAGCAGGCATGACAGGGATCACGTAGGAAAATGCCAACACATGGCACCTCCTATAGGGCCTCAGGCTGTCGAGTGACACCTGCAATGGGAGAGGTGTCACCCCAGCCTACCTGACAGCTGTACTTTTTCAGGGATGTGCATCAGGGGGAGTATTGGGATTTCTTCAGGGTGAAAAAGGTTGCAGTTGGGCAGAGCATGCAGCAAGGTGAAATCAGTGAACGCACACAGCAGATGGACCTTATTTTTGCTTTGCTCATTCAAGTCGCCAGGTCACCAAGTCAGTATCTCACGTAGTGGCCAACTAGGGAGTAGAGTAAATCCTGCCCTCTTCCTTTTCACATCTTAAACCATGCTGCACAATGTTAACAAGTGAAAATGTCCAATGAGATGAGAAATCACTCAATATCCTTCTAAAACTCATGTGTATATGTGTATATACACACAAACACACACAGTGAATATATATATATTTGTAGTAAACACATAGAAACTTTTTCACAATTAAAACCACTCTGGTATATACATGATATACTCCTATCACTCACTAGGACAATACATTTTCTTGTACTGACAGAACCTGTTGCTCAGTTACCTTCTGAATTATAATTTCTGTAAATTATGCAGAATTGCTCAGTGGAAAGCCAATCTTTGGCAAGCATAAATCTGCAGAAAAACACCAGCTCCTGTAGTGATCGTTCACTATTTGAGGGTATCCCCCCAGTTTCCTTTAAATATCAACTGTGCCTTTATAGAAATAAATTGTTTCTAACAATGTGCTACAACCCTGTGAATCCAAAGAAGATTCTTCTTCTAGTACTTATAAATTATTTCACATCCTTTCTACACCATGCAGTGCAAAATGTAAAATCATGTTTGCAAGTGATTGTATTGTGATTTGGCCCTAGAAGTGATTTAAAAAAAAAAAAACCAAAACAAACCAAAACCAAACTAAACAACACAACAATCAACACATAAACAAAACAACAAACAAAAAGAAAAACAACTTTCACATAAACCTTAAATCAGACAGAGCTGATTACCTTTTAGTAGTAATTAACTGTCTGCAGCTGTTAAGTCCAAACATTGCAAACGTAAGAAATGAGGACAGAAAATTAAACAAAGGGCAAGAATAAATTACTTGTCCAAATTGAGAGACACACAAGTCTACTGGAAAAAGCACTATCGTAAAAATGCGTAGTTCAAAGCCTTACCTAAAAGGTATTTTCAGAGATTAAATTCTCAGAGATTAAATTCTGCATCTTTCAATAACATTGCATTATTCATAAAGCCTTGCATAATGTTAGATTTAGAAACAGTGACACTGATCAGCTGTCAGAGAAAACAGCTTGTTCACATGACACTCCATAAAAGAAAAAAATTAAAAATCACAGAACTTTGCTGTATCTGAAAAACTGACTCTCAGAGTAGAAATGAAATTAATATAAAAGGTGGAAAAAACAGTAAGGTTTAGTCAGACCTGTAATTTTTACTGGCAACAAGCACTGTGATTTTTTAATTTTTTACTTTTTTTTTTTTTTTAATGGACTCGCTTGTGGGTGTGTAAATACTCCTAGCATTACTGATGCCTTATGTAGAGTGATGTAACAGTAGATTAAAGTTTGCACCCCCGTATTTTGATGCAAACTATGACAGGGTATTTCCAAAAGAGTCCCTTTGACAGTAAAGATCTTTTTTAAAATTTGTAATAAAAAAATAAATAAATCTTTAAATAGTACCAAAGCCAAGGTAAACCAAGTCTCAATCAGTGTGAGAGGACCTCTTCATAAAGGGAAGGGAAATCCTCCTCTGGAGTAGTTACAGCAATACACAGAAATAAGACCAGAAACACAAACAGTTACAGGTCTGATTTACTGGAGTTGTGCAGTAATTTCCACCCTATGGTAATTCAAGGATTGTAGTATGGACCTAGAAAAAGATTTCCAAAAACAAGAATACTGGGAGGAAACACATCTGTTTTCCCACACTGAGGGCCTGCTGCACTGGAATGGGCAGCCCTTCCTTCAGGGCAGTGGTACCTGCAGTGGTAGCTGCACTCAGAACCAGAAGCCTGATGTTTAAATGTCCCACCACTGACATCCTGTCTAGAGCAGTCATGGATCACTATGTCTAACTAAGGTCAGAATAAATAGGCATTTTGGGGTAATTTCAACAGAAACTGTGTGCACAGAGGCCAGCTTGTGAAGTTCATCCCCAGCTAATGCTCACAACCAGGTGTAACGTGCTGCTCTGCCCTGTGCATGCTGACTCCTATGCTTTTCTAATCACAAGTGCAATTTACTTGCAGTACGTGTTTGCGCAACACTTCAAAAGCGTGAAGGTTAGAAATTCTAGAGTGCAGTTAAACTTGACTGCAATTCCAGGGCTAAAACACCTTAGCTCCTGGAAGCACAGCTCAGACCCTTCATCTTTCCAGCGTGCTGTACAGGTTTCTGTGCTCACAACAGCCAGCGTGCACATCAAATAACATAGAAGTAATGCTCTGGCATCAGCAACGAGCCAGGCTTCTCACTGGAGTCCAAGTGTCCTGTGAAAAATATCAGTTCAACATGTAACTATTAGATTTTTAGTACACATCATGTCACAGGGTTAGTGTTTTCCTTACAAATATATGGCACAAAGTGTAAAACTTTATGACTTATTCCAAACAGTGCACCATACTTCACAGCAAAGCTTTAAAAAGAATCCTCTAACTCCCAGTTCTTCTAGATATACAACTGGTGGGAGGCCAGGGTGTCCATGAATGGTCGCACGAGGTTGTCTGTCGAGAAGTAAAAGACCAAGCCAAAGGTGATGGAGATGGGAAGAGCAGGCAGTGCTTTCTTAAATACAGCCAGTAATAAAAGAGTTAAGCATAAACCCTGCCAGAGAGAATAAAAAACACAAGGAGATACAGTAAGAAGTCCAGAAACATATCTGTTATCAACAACCTAATATAAAACTAATCAGCTATATACACTGCACAGCAATTACACCTGCCTGAGCTACCAGTGGCATGAGGTACATTTGCCCACAGCTTTGCTTTTCACACAACTTAGCTAGGTATTTTCTTCAGCAATCTTGAGCACAGATCTCTGCTGAGAAACTGGTATAAAGAAGCTAATGCTGACATACAGCTGACCCCGAGAGGTTCATTTATTGACAGATTATTTTACATTTTGTTCTACCCCATTATGTATGAACTACTGATCCAGCAGATAAAAGCACTTAAATCCTGGTGAGCTGCACAGATAAGGAGTTTCACTGAAGGACTCTAATACACAGCGGCGTGGACTTTTTTTTAACACCTTCCCAGTTTCCAAGATCTCTTGGCGGGGTGGAACAAACACAAACAAACAAAAATATCCACTGGTATTCTTTTAACTGGATTGCTTACTATGTTACTATGATAGGTGAATTCTGTTTTCATCTGGATAGGAGGTCAAGATCTGTATTTTTGGAGCATGTGTAATGTTTGTACATTTTGGGTGGACAGTATGGCTAAGCGCACTGAGGTATGGATTGCTTCTCTCATCCGAGCCCTTTTTAATTCCTCCGTGATGACAGAACTTCAGACACACTAGAGCTCCAAAAAATATCCACTAACTAAAGATCAGCAGACAGGATTTTCCTCCCCCACCCCCAAATCAGTGTTTCTAGACTGCAAGTTTGATTATAATCCAACTGAGCCTGTAGCTCTGTTCTTACTCTCTCCAAGACCATATCTGGCCTGCACCTGCCCCTTAGTTCATAGAGTCATAGTATCGTCTAGGTTGAAAAAGACCTTCAAGATCACAGAGTCAAACCAATAACCTTATTCTACATATCCACTGCTAAACCATGACTTCATGCTCACTTACTATAAGAATGGCTACAAAGCAGGCCAGCGTAGTATTCCAGTCTCCACTAGCTGTGGCAGCTGCTTTCCCAACAAGTACACTGTAAAATATGAAGTCTCCAAGGCCCAGCTTCACACCCCCTGAAAGGAAAAAGAAAACAAGTGTTATTCTGCTCCTCCTGTTTTATTTCCTCTTGAACAAATTTTTGTCCCTTGGGGAGCAGATGAAGGTTCCTAGTCCTTGCTACCAACCTGGACCCTTAGCATCCCACTCATTACTAAGGAGGCTGAGACTTCCAGCCCCTCTCCCACAACTGTTTTTGCTCAGCCTCATTCTCTGAGGTGCTTCCTTGGGCTTTTTTACAGGTGTACTAGCTGAGGAAGTGTGAGGAGAGGGAGGGATGGAAGGCACAGGGAAGAAGGAACTGGTTAAATTGTCCACGTGGCCAAGAGATGTCACTGGAACCACAATCACAGAATAGGTTCTACACCAGCAAGAAGCAATACACAGTCAGGCTCAACATCTTTGTTGCTCAACAAGTCACAACTCTTCAAATTAACTGCAATTAGACCAAACTGGGTAACAGAGTGTTAACCATAATGAGTAAAAATGTCAGGCTCTGCCTAAACTGAAAAGAAGGTATAGTTTCCCTTACTTTCCTCCTCCTCGAGCTCCTCTAAAGAAGTGATGGGGCGGGTTGGAACAGGACTTCTCGTCTCCGATATCTGAGAGTCTATGTGTGAAGGGCTTCTGTGGTTCTCTCCCCCATCCTCAGCTTGGTTCCACAAAAATAGGCCAAGAGCAGCAGACAATAAAAAAAAAAAAAAAAAAAGAAAAGAAAAAGAAGTGGCACAACAGGTAGCTACATTTATATCTCGTTTTAAGGCATGAAATCCACACATCTGTAAAGCTTCCCTGAAATGAGTAAGCCCTTTTTTTCTTGGAGCTGTGATCACCAGTCCCAGTTCAAGCAGAGACATTTAGTGGCTTTAAAGAAAATGTATGTTATTGTTCAAAACAGCCAGAAGGGTCCATGTTCACAGCTTCTTTGGCAGCTACCCAGGAGTTCAATGGCTTTAACAAGTGAGTACCTACGCAGAGCTAAGCACTGCTCTGCACAGGCTAGACTGACAAGTAAAACCAAGTATATTTAATATGCATTCCCACATTGTTATGTCTTTGGGGTGGAGGTGCTCACCAAAGACATTTGTTGTATGACAAAAATGAACGACTAAGAGGACTGCCATTTATGAGAGAAGTTCTGCCTTGAATCATAGACATTGGAGCTGGGTGTTCACATGTAGAAAGTGAACACATTTCATTTTTCACAGATGTAAATCCCCCCATTAAACACATCTAACAGAGCCCTTGGTCATGCTTTTGGAAGCAGCCACTCTGTGATACATTACTCTGACAGTTCCTATTTTTCAGAAGCACTCATACAAACTTTCCAGTCCACATCAGTCTGACAGGATGCTGCTGCTGCAGATAGAAGCAGACTGTGATGTGGGACATGCAGAGCTTCCACAGAGGTATTCTGTATGCCTCAGCATGTAGTTTTTGCCTGCTCTGTGCCCAGTTTTAAAGGAGGATCGTGTCCCTGTGGTTTGTTAGCATGTCAGCTGCTTTATCCTGAAATCAGCAGCATGTTCAGTAATTAAACCTTAGCATACATTTATTGCTTTAACATAAAAAGTTACTGTCATCTCTGAAGTGCAACAGAATCAGATGGGAAATCCTCGATGTAACACACTTAAGTTCCCCAGCTCATCAGCATCACATTTATGAGCCTATTTTATAATTTACCATCCCGAGCCAATAAAAAGATAAACACACACACATCCCCCACCAGACCATTTTCAGCTTTAACTGCAGTACATCTGAAAATATGTGCTGAACACCCCTTCTGTTTGGGTTTCCTTTGGTTGGTTGTTTTTTAAATAAAAGCAGCCTGAATACTGGAGCTTCCTACGTCATCTGGCCATCTCTGCTGCCAGTCCTAACAGCTGGTTTCAAAACATCACAAAGTTCTGCCACTAATATATCAACACTGGGGAAAAAAATAAATGCATCCATCAGATTCAGGGGCTTATATTTACTTGCAGTCTTAAACACACACATTATTTCCATGGGACAGTGCTCTGTATAGAAAAAGTGACACAGAAACAAACCTGCATCCCGTGTCTGCTGTCTCAGTCCTCTTGCTGCTGTGTCTGGCTTTGCCATTCCAACTGTCCACATCATAGCAGCTACAAGAATGAGAAAGTAATCAGCTCAGTAGAACACCGGTCACTGCAGCTCAGAGAAGCCACGTATTTAGCTGTCCCTAAAAATACAAACCCTTGCCCCTGTAAATGCTTTTAAAACACTCACTCTTAGTTGGTTTCCCAAGACACTTAAAAGGTGAAGTGGAGAAAATTAAGGCAGTGCATCAGTTCAGTTCTTAAAAAGTCCCAGGGCACAAATAGCTAAGAGTCAGTGCAGTCTTCTCTGTAGGCTAAAGAAAGCAAAAATCCAGAACTAGCATCCTCATCTCCTTCGTTTTCTTCCTGGTTTCTGGCTCTTTTCTTCAAAGAAAACATTTACCCAGGAAATGAAGGTAACCAGAAGTTAACTCACAGCTTACTCCTCATGTTCTCCTAAAGGTAAAGCACACAAGCGAGGGACATGCAGGAGGTGTCAGAGTGCTCATTTTCTCTCTGACTATTTGTTTTGGTTCTTTCCTGTCAAAATATTGGCTATTTCTGTTTTGGTTCCAAGAACAACTGAAGGATGTTTGAGGGTTTATTCTTGACATGGATCTCTAAATTCAAAAGAAATACAAGCCATTCTGAAATCAGCAGAAGGGAACTTCAATCAGCTGTTTATTTAAGTGTGCATCAGTCTTCCTGTTTTTATAGGAGCCCAACTAAGCAAAATAAGCCAAGGCAAACACTGCCTGCTTTTTTCCACTACAAGCTCAGCCAAGGTGATGTTTTTGCATCTAGAGGGAGCCACAGAATGTGGTCTTGCAATGGAAACATTGACGTTCTGCACAAGAACTTTTTGTTCAGTATTTATGATTTGTTGAATTGCGTTCTTCTTTAGAGAAATTCTTGTTGGTTTACTAAAACACGTGAGAGACTTCATCTAGATTGTCTCAGGTCAGTATGACAGAATCTCCAGTAAAAGGGAGGTCAGCTGAAGCCAACAGAGCTCTGCTTGAAACATACAAAATTATTTATGTAACATGAAATGCTTGGAAGGAAAAAAAAAAAAATCAATCAGGTTGTAGGCATCCTCAACAGCACCAAACATCTGGAAGTACCCATTCATCCTAAAAGCGATGTAATGAAAAAGTCACTGAGGTCCCTGAAGTACTTGAATCCAGGTCCCAGGAGAGTTGAGCCACCTGCCTTCCAACTAATTTAATTCAAAGCACATACACTTTTGTGGATAAGGGCACCAGACACCATCATAAACAGCACACGAAAGCAAGGGAAGAGACAACTGATTCTGCTTGCAGAGCAATACTCGAATAGAGCCCTTTACAAAGCAAGCAACCACAGAGCGAACAGGAAAGCAAATGTATTCTAAGCACTGCCATCCATACAGGGCACAGAGCAAGAGGGGGCTACAAGAAGAACGGTACCTCACCACACATTTGAGGTGCACCTCTAAAGTGTATTGAGTGAACACTATCTACCAACAGAACTTTGCAAATGCTACTGTCCCTCTAACACAGGGGGTTTTATATAGAACAAAGGGGCGTGTTCTGCACTGTACGCACAAAAGGATAAATCTACTTCTGAACATTTCAGCTTCACAGGGCAAATGTGGGGTCCCTTTGGATAATTAGAGTTGGCACCACTGTAACTGATAAACAAGACCTGCTACAAATGGTCTGTTCCAGAACGTAAATGCACGCCAATCTTAGGACAAGGAAATACATAAAATAGAGCTCTTTGATTTGACACATAAATTGGCTGTGAAGTTAATCTGGCTAAAAACATTAACATTCTAATTTTACTCACAGGAATATATTAATGCAGGAAAAATGGGCTCATTTCTCTCCTGTGCAGTTTCTACCAGCATTCTCAGTGGCCCCTTGGGACAGAGAACAGCCATCAGATCTGCAAAGAAAAAAGGGCCAGACAATCTCATCTCAAACTATCGTGCATATTTTACATTCTTTATCTTTGAAAAGCTATTCTCTCTCTCAAAATTACATCTCTCAGTCTTAACTAGATGATTTCCTGAGTGACAGTTTCTGCTGCTTTGCATAACTCTGGCTGTTCTAGTCCCTGAATATGTTCACTTAAAATACCATCCCCAAACCTTAATGTAATAATAAGAGTTTTCATTGTGATAGTCCTATAAAAAGCCTCTTGAGAATACCACATTATTTCTTTGAAAGTAAATGACAGCATTACAACGAGGTGTTAAATTTAATTAGAAGAGGACTGGGGGTACTTTGTTCGCATTCCCCAATCCATTGCTATGGACACTGACTCTGTGTTTCACACGAATGAAGGCCTTTGGTCCAGTTCCTCTTTGCCTACCCTCTCTCCTCCATCTGAACGTTTCCTCACAGCTACTTCTTGTTCTGCAGGTTCTCTCGAAACCTGTAACTCATACCAAAATCCATGATCTCTTGATAACCATAAACGAAACCTGGAAGACTATTGGGTTGCAACTGATAAAAATCCAATCACCTCTACCATGCAGTTAGATGTGGTTCAGTGCTCCCCTGACTTGGTATTCCACTTTGAAAGACAAGGTAGAAGTACAGTACCTACATGAACAAGTGAGCAAGATACGAGACAGGAAGTCTACTGCACTGCCCGTCTGCCTCTTTCCAAAGGTGTCAGCACCATAAAGTTGTTTTTGAATGACATACACAGTCCTGAGATTGCCTCAGAGCAACCTCTCCATGAGCCACACCTTGAGAGTCACAACCTAGACTTACCATAGATGGAGATTGCACCTAGAATCACCCATGCTGACCACTCAGGTAGATATTTAATAAAAACTAGTGCCATTAGAGCACTGATCATAATGAGATAAGCTTGCTGGAGCTGCAAGGGACCTTTCCAGTGGATGCAAATCATTCCAACAGCGCCAAAATTCCAGATGATTAAGAACAGAGTGGGGTAATCCATGGCCACATTGTATGTCTTCAATACTTCACTGGAATACAACAAGAAAATTTAGGTAAGCAATAAAAGCAACTGACAGGCAAAGCATTCTGCTAGCTGTACTTAAACAACCAAGTCTCCTACTACACCAGCAGGAAGTGAGATAGAAGCAGCTCTCATCATGAAAGGGGAACTGCTGCTCTTAGCTCTCTGTTCCTCCTGCAGAAGATGGACAGGCTGTGTGGACAATCACCACACTACCTTAGGCCTGAGGGCAACAGTGACTCCAAGGGCTTGAGCAAGCAGGATTGCAAGTCCTAACTGAACACAGGCCTGCAGCTACACGACTGTCTGCAACAATGAAGTCATGCAGGAGTCATCCGACTAGATGCATGACGCTTACAGTTAAAAACTGAAAGTTTAACAAGTGTCACCCACAAATTAAAAGCATTGTTCTACCTGAGCTGGGAGCTAAGGGAAGGAGCTTGAAACAATGTAGTCTGCGGAAAAGGCAACACAAATCAGAGAACCAGCTCAGCACGTAAAGTTCCTTTCCGCTTGCTTCTTAATTCAGGACCTCTGTACTATAAGGTTCAACCTGTTCATTTCATGCTCACAGTATCACTTCCCAGTGACTTTTATAGAACAGGCACTCTTAAAACCAAGCATTGCCTATTAAAAGCTTCATTTTCCACGTTTTAAATAAAAAAGCTATCTAACAAGTCTCAAGCTTCCATTTGCAGAAGGAGAGACATTCCTTTTCCTTTCAAGTTTTCTGCAAAGAGGTGAAGGAACCCCAAGCAGCCAGGTTACCTACACCATTCCCACTTACCCAAGATAGATGTAGGTAAAGAGGAAGAGGAGCATCAAAGAGGACAGGATCAGCCAGCCATGGATGAACTGTCAAAGGCAAGAAGAGACAGTGATTGAAGGGGCTGTCACCCCTCGTGCAGACAGAACTTCTTATTGTCCAGCAGTCATTCTGCATGCTTCCTCCACTTTCTAAAGACCCTGCCTTACCCACTGCCAGTCAGGCAGGAGGAACAGCCAGTTGCTCCCAGTTCTCCCCAACTCTCATTTTATATTCTATCCCTTGATGTTTGCTTTTGTTGCTTTGGGTTTTTTCCCAGTCTCTTTCCAATCCATTGCCATGGGTATCCATACTGGTTCCTAGCTTCAGTAAGCAAATACTCTCTGCTTGGTGGTGAGAAGGGGTTTACCCAAGGCTGTACAATAAATACATCTCAGGGCCAAGCTGAAAAAGCAGCAATGGCTTGAGCAGCAGTGCTCAAATGTTGGGAGGGTACCACATATAACAACTCCCTGGGCGCCACAAAACCTGAATGTGCCTTTCCCTCCAAGCCTTGTCCCCTTCCACCAGAGCCACCACAGGCAGAAAGAATACAGATTCCCACAAAGCTCATCTAAAACTTCTTAAGAGAAGGTATTCACGGTATATGGTGCAACTTAGCCTGTAAGCACTAGCAGCAAAACTTTTTGGTCAGGTGGAGAAGACAGCAGACCTGACTAACACAAAGTAGCAGGCCTTGTTTTTAAGAGCCTACCATTAGTGACAAAAGAACAGCAAAGCATATTCAGGAGCACAGCTCCACCACGACTGACAAAGGCTTCTGTACAATGTGATTCTTGCTGTGACTAAGATGTGGAGCAGCCAGCACAGTGCCTGTATTTCTCACTCACATGCAAACCCCACTTGAACTCAAGTTCACAGCATATATGTGGAAAAGGCTCTGGCACAAACACTTTACCTTGTAGCAGCGGTACTTATAGAGCAGAACTAGGAACACGGTCATTACAACGATAACGCTGATCATTATGATGGTATTCAACACCGAGTTCAAGAGACGCTGGCCTACAGAGGGGGTATCCTCACTGAAAGGGGTGTAGATCCTGCAATATAAAGCAAAAGCCGTATAAAATATATATATTGTCTTCTAACTAACTGCCCCAAGATAAAACCAGACCTCTCTGTGTGTAGGAAAGAAAGGGAGGCATGACTGCCAAGGACAGCAAACATGAGATGTTTGAAGGTTCTGGGCTCCAGTTAATTACCAACTAAAGATTAGTGTTCTCTATCAAAAGCACATTCCTACAGAGGAGCTGTGGCTGGCAGAGGTCTAAACAAAAAAAGACTTAGAATATAAATGACTTTATTTAAGTTTAGCAGCTTCTCCCCAGGCCATGATTTTTTATTGCATGCTCTGGATCCTCTTCATGTTAATTATAAGGATACATCCCAGGTGCCATCCTGAAAGGGGGGGACCTTTTCTTTCCACACTTGGTAGAGAAGTCCTGGACTCATTTATTCCTACTCATCCCCCTGCCCCCACTCCCATTTTGTTTCCTTTCATTCAGTTCAAGGGACAATAGTCCCCATTTCTCCACCCGATGTGTGAAACGCAGTTAGAGCCCCAGGAGCACGGTCAGCAAGAGCTGGATGGAATTACGTGTCCATGCCATGAGCCTTTAGGAACCAGAAATGTCATCAGGAAATGAGACACTCATCCAAATGAACATGCTATTCCCTGATTGCTGCCAGTGGGTAAACAGACCAGGAGTTCAGCCCGGGCCTTTTATGATGCAGTATGAAGAAACTTTATTATTACGCTGCTCACAGGCTTCCCTTTGGGTGTCCTAATGACAGCGCTAACGAATCGGTGTAACGCAGGTATGGAAAAACTTACACAGATGAACGTAGCATACTTTAGTAAGATCTCTGCACGTTTGCACAGCCACCTTTAGCTGTGTAAAGGTCCTCCCCACCTGCCAAGGAAGCACTCTGTGTACGCAGACGCGCGTGCGTGGAACGTGTGTGTAAAGCTAGGGATCCCACGTACTCAGAGGCTGTTTTGAAGACCCCACTTACAGCTGCCCGTTTTTCTCCGTATAGAAGCGCACTGACTTTATGGTGGCGACGACAACAATCATACAAAGGGTGACAGGCACAAAGAGCATGATTACATGCTTTGCTCCATATTTCAGAGTCAGTTCCTCCTCTTCATTTTCCAAGGCGCTTTCTCTCACTGGAACACCCGAGTCAGACATTTCCCCATCGGCAATATTGTTAGGGCTATAGCTGCTACCTGTTCGCCTCTTCTGAAAAGAAATAGTAGCAAATACGTAAGACGCTTCTTTTGTGTTCAAAGCTTTATTCCATCATATTTCACGAGGCTGCTGTAGGCCACCACAGCATACCAACTTGTTCTCAATAGAGAAGTACCAACAAAACAATACAATTAGCAATTCCACTGCAGACAGACTGCAATGGAGTTTTTAAACCAAAACCATGAATACCTAAGGGCCTCTTCAAGTGCAGATATATAGATGGACAGGAAAGGCAAGATGCCCAGAACTGCGATAGAAGAAACATCATCTGAGGTGGCATAAGCTTGACCAGTTCCTCCCCACATAGCAATGCTGGGCTTCTTTACCCTCCTGCTTCACTGGCAGGAGGCCTAGATTCTGTTCTAACATTTGCAGCACTTGACCAAAGCAGACAAAAGGTTTCTGGCAAAACAAGAAGGCCGGGAAGGATATCCTGCAAAGGTCATATGTGCATCAGGTTCTGATTAAAAGCCTGTATCTTTACCAAAAGGAAGGAAAAGGGAGGAGTATAAATGGAGATAAAAAGGGAGAAAAAGTCAGTGGAGGAAATGGGAACAGACACTGCTGCTGCAGGCTGAGAGTGACACCAGAGAAACTGCACTAGCCAAAGCCAACCCTAGAAGCCAGTCTACTGGGAGGGATTGAGGGGTAGCAGGACTACATCATCACACCCCATTTCTTCACTCCCTGGGAAGGACACACACCTACCCTATGTGCCTGCACTTCCCCTGCTTCCGAGGCTTGCAGGCCATCCTGGTAGGAGGGTACTGGAGGGCTCTCTGCAGACATCAGGGATGTTCTCTCATTGCAGGGCTCCTCCTCGCTGTCCGAGTTGTTCATGAACGTGATCATCGTCGCTCTCCTAGGGAGCACTCAGGAGAGACACAGCCAAGCACTACTCAAGGCTGAGGGGACAAGCAAAGCAAAAGAGAAACAGTGAACACCGCAGTGCAAACAACTGGACGTCTGAAGAGGAGGCACAATTTCAGTAGGGATGCTCCAACATGCTATGTAACTGCATCTCCTTCTAAGAGCTGATGTAGCCTGCTGTCACGCCAGGCATGGCAATCCATTCAGTTAAAGTCACTGTGACTTTTACAGTCAAGGGGAACAGCAAAATGCAGCACTGGAGGAACGTAATACTTTGCCACAGCTTTCACAATTGCTGCCTCTATTTTCCCTCTCCCAATAGTACACCTTGACTTTCACAAAGGAGGTTTCTCAGTGCTTAGTGTTTGATTTGCATGGGCCAAACAAAGCTTCACGTCAAACAGTGGCTGCCTGCTAGAAAGCTAAGACAGCTCAGCTCTTACGCAACACTCCTGGAAGCATCAGCAGAAGTTTCTTAGTAATCCGGAGCCTCAGCTTTACATAAGCCACTAGCCCAGGAGTTAAACGCTGTTGTCCCTGTTACAACTGTTTATTAACCAGATGAATTTTATAAGCAGTTCTCTGCCCATGGACAAGGAGAGGTTTTTGTAGAAAGAGAAAGACCTGTCTCCTTAGGTGAGATGCTTTTTTGGGTTTTTTTCCCCTTTACGTCACTTTGTCATTAGAAGGAAAACTACTTGGATGGGCAAAATCTTGGGAGTAAAAAAGTGGGCGCTGGAAATGTTTGGCCTCTTTCCACCTACTGCTATGCAAAAAAGCAAGCAAAGTAGTGGCCCAGTGCAGAAAGGAAAGGAACAGTTCTTCTTTCTGTACACCAGAGATAGGAGGTACACTGCCCTGCATGCTGCAGAACAGACTTAAAGCCAGGATTTCAGGAAGCTCTAAAGGCAGGAGATAGGAAAACTCCTTTTAGCATTTATTAAGTCAGCTTAACAAAGCAACTGGAGTATATAAGGATAATTCAGCCACCTTCTAATTCTCAGCCACCTGTCCATAAGCAAAACCAGACGTCTAATGCATTGCAAAGCTGTAATATCTACAAGAACACCTCTCCTCTGCAGTATTTTACCCAAGCCCATGCGTCTCAGGAAATATATCCAGCTTAGAAGAGGAAGCTGAAGAAGCCATGTGACTTGGACACAGTCACTGAAATCTGAATCATGCATTCACAGTCCAACCAGTACACTAAGCTGTCTACCAGCCAGATTGAGAGGTCAGAGTGGATACTTTGAAGATCTGTGAGATATTCTTGCTTCTCGCTAAAGAAATTGAAATTCACTTTGGAGGAAGGAAAGGAGTGGGAGATTCTCCTTTCTTTCACAACCTCCTCAACACATCTGGCACCTTCAAGAAATTTTAGAATGTCAACTCAATCTGCCCAAGTGAAATATTTTTCAGACATCTGCTCCTCCCCTGCCTTCTGTTCAAGCTTTTTCATATTGTTTTGTTCCTCTTTTAGTGATAAAAGTGGTACAGTTATGGGAAACAAATGCAGGGGCAGTGCTCAAGCCAGTCAGCTACCCAACACCTGCATCTGTTTGCTTATTTCTTACAGAGGCCAAAAATCTCCACTCTGGGTACTTAACACACTCTTCTGACTGAGCACGTGAGGGCTCACAATATATAGTTGAGAGCCTAGATTCTGGTTCAGTTAAGGGATTTAGGCCATTAAAGAAGTCAGGTACATAAAGTCATTCAATCATGACATACTTTTGGATTTGTGAACAGGCTAAGTTATGCGTGCCATGGGATCTATGACCCATGGAATTTAAATAACTCTCAAAACCCTTCTGCCCATGTAAGACCAGGTAAGGAATAAACAAAGACTCTCTTAATAGTTTGGGATGAATACTTAGGTTTTAACAACCCAATAAAAATACTGAAGAGCTTCTTCTCCCAGTATTTTAAGAAATTTGCAAACAATTTTTGCTATGTGAACAGAGCAATTCTGCAGAGGACTTAGGAGAGACAGCCAGTTAGCCTGTTTTCAACACCCTAGTTATACCCACTGGAGGAGTTAAACCAATAGCAAAGACACTGTGCTAATTACTAACCTCCACAATTCACGTGGGAAAAAAAACCCCAAACCCTCATGTTATAATACAGCTGGTTTTAAGATATCTTCTGCTGTTCTCCCTCAACAAGGATATGGACAAATGCAAAAATGCAACACCACTTCTGGTTAGCAAGCAGACTCAGACCTGAACACAGCTTGACCAGCCTTTGTTTACAAGGCTTTGGTTTCAGTGAGGGCCAATACAAACAAACCCCAAGAATGGTGGGGATTTTACAGGAGTTCCTGTGACAACCAGCTCTCAACAAATCTCAGGCGCTGTACTCACAGCTGCCTTAAACTGACCTAAACATGTGGTCCTGCCAAAGGGGTTGTCCCACCACCCTCAGTCTCTCTGGTACCAATACCAGGTGTTCATCAGCTGTTTAGCTCTTTTCAAAAGACAATAGGCCTTTGTTTTCTTTTGCTTTCACAGAGACAGGTTCCAGCAGGATAGGCTCCCGTGCTGGCTATGCAAGCAGCCCGGTGCCAGTGCACAAATGAGGAAAAGGGAGCACTGGGCCATTCCCCTGCCAGTAGGGTGAAGCCTTACGGCAGCAAGTCCTCCTCTCAGACAAGCAGCCCACCCTCATCTCAGGTCTGCAGCACCTACAGCAGCATGGCTGTTAGCCCAACATGGGTCTTTGACATATGCTGTAGAGAAACAAGAATACTGGCCCTGCCCTTCTGCCCCATCACAGGCCCAGCAAGGCATTTGTCTAATGCTGCTATTTATTCATCAGAGCTGCACTTTGAACTGGCATGAAGGCTGTGCTGACTGCTAGAGAGCACTTCAGTTTAAGCGGTCTGTCCTTCAAGGGAGAAAGAACCAGCCTGGTCGCTCGCACCCATGCATCCAGCAAGACAGCACCCTCTAAGCTGAGCAGAGCCAAAGGAGAGAAAGCCTTTGCCCTGGGGGCTTGCTTGCCAAACAGAAAGGGAGCCACACAGGACCAGACAACTAAGAAAGGGGTATTATGAAGCCACACTGCTTTCTGATATCATTTCACTGGTTAAACCAAGGAAAAGAGTCTTGTGGAGATAATTTCTGCCTCCCAGGGAGGCTAGATATGCCACAGTAGAATTAACAGGAACCTTCTTTCCTACTCATGCCCATGACACCAATACATCACTGCATACTGGCCATGTTTTTCCGGGCTGAGCTGAAATGGAAGAAGGACAGTTCATTAAATTATGAAGAGCTGAGACAAGTATGCTGCTTTTCTGGCTATATCAACAGGAGGAGCTTTTGGGTTGGGAGGAAATTCAAGCTATAGAGCACGTTCTACCAAATACAGTAAACAAAGAAGCTGAACAACATGTGCCAGACCATCATCAAACTGACCCAGTAGGCTGCAGGGTATTAGGCGAAGTTTTCCTCTTTTCCTCGGTGCATGGATTTAAACCATTAGGTCCCCTTCAAAATACAAATGATGTTTAAGAGCAAAAAGACCAAACTCTCAAAAACCATATGGCAAAAATGAAAGGGGACAAAAACCAGGTCAGTATTAAGTGCTTCTTATAGTGGAGCAGCTGAGATGGGAATAGAATGACTCCTGCTTTATAGCAGTCTCACTAAGTCTGCAGGAGAGCAGGAGCCACCATTTCTCTCTGTCTAGATGTCCTTTGTGCAAGGGACCTCTTTCTTCAACTGCGATAAATCAGCTTTACGGACTTTGATGAAATGGGGCCAGTTTGCACTAACATTAGGATCTAGCCTCAGTTTGCCTTTTAATTTCACGCTGCAACCAAACCTAAATCTTCTGCTTCACATTTCAACTGTGACAAGTAATACCAGTACAATATACAGCACAGAACAGCTGCTATAGGCTGGCAGAATACTTAATAATCCATTTGAGAGTTAAAATTCTTGCCTATACATATTGTTCTCTTTGATGGCAATTAGATGAGCAGAATTAGTTTTCCTTTTCTATATTTAGATGAAGAGAAGGCTTCGGGCTGACATTGACAGCCTGATGTTCTCCTAAGTTTTGCCTGTAGTAATCACTGCTCTTGGTAAATATGAAGAGGAAAAAAAAAAAAACTTTTATCCTAAGTGGAGAAGCCAAAGCTAGGAGGAATAATAAATAAATAATAAACAATAAATAAAGCCAGAACTCCATGCTGCTAAAATGACAGAGGACTTAGAACACACATAGTGGTCAAAAGAGAGCTTGCAAATGCCCTTCACTTTCAGACCCAGAACGCAAAAGTAACAAAACACAAGACATTAAAGGAAGTTGTAGAGATTTGCAGCCCTCTTTCCTCATTTTAGGGCATGCCAAAGTAGCTGAACTAGTAGTACTTTCTTTTGCCCCTCAAGAAAGGCACTGCATAGCCCCAAAGGGTTATTTTTGTGGCCAAGCTGAAATCAGACCCTCCCCAAGAGGGTTGGAGGGATTATTTTGCCAGCTTTAAGCCCAAATATACTACCAGTCACCACCTCATCAGCATGAGGGCACCACAGCTGTGCAGACCTACTTACACCAGTAAAACCTGGAAGACCAGCTCAGCCTTCACACGCAAGAGCAGCTACCTGCGCTGGCCCCAGTACTGCCAGGGGCCCTTTGAGCCAGCAGGGTGCTGGAGGGGATTGCACCAGGGACACCCATGGTTGGAGCCGGGTTCCCTCATCCTCCCCAAGCACCTGGGGCACCAGAGGCAGCCAGCCACGGTGGAGCAGAGCCCCGGGTGCCCCCGCTTCTCCCCCCAGGAGTCACCGGCAGGCATGTGGGTACACACCGGGGCCGGGTCAGCTTCCCTGCCCATCCCAGAGCACGGCCAGCTCAGCCACCCACACAGCGGCCGGTGGAAAGACAGACAACCAATACTTTAAAACACACAAACAAACAAACAAAAGAAAATAAACCAGGCCTGTCAGGCAGATATCTTGCAGGATGCCAGGAGACCTTGCACCCAGGCGGCCGTTTCCCCAGGCACCCTTCCTAGCGCTTAACAGTGGGGTTGCCATCGAAGGCGTGTGGGTGGCTCTACCAAGCGAAATCCTGGGTTGCAGGCAGGAATGCCACTGCCCAGGAGAAACGGATAGACGAATATATTGATATTCCGTGCATATGCACACGCAAACACATAAAAAGTATTTACGTATTTTATAGGCACACATATATAAATAGGCAGATATGTAAAAATACACATCTATATGCACATTCACACACACACACATATATAGATAACTTTCACCAGAACAAGCCAGCCAAGCTGCCACGCTGACACCGCCACATACCCCTACACCAGCCGCTGTGCCGTGCCGGGCCGTGGCGTGGCGCGGAGCGGAGCGATCTCGGACGGCTCCAGCAGCGCGGCCACCCCGAGCCCCCCGCGCGAACAGCGTCCAGTCGGTCCGGGACAGCAGCCACAGCCCGCGGTGGCCCCACCAGGACCCGCGGGCCGCCGCCGCTGTTTACCTGCTCCCGGGCACGCCACGAACCCCTCTCCACTCCCATTGGCCCCGGCGCGCTCCGGCCCCAACGCTGGCCCAGGGAACGAGCGCGCCCGGCGACTCGCTGCAGCGGCTGTCGCTCGGAGAGCGACCCCGCCTACTAGCCACTCTCCCCCAATGGGAGAGAAGAGTGGGAAGAGGGGACGGCCAATAGAAAGGCGGCTCTTCCCCCCCGCCCCGTCACTGAGGCAGCCTGTGAGGCCGCTGGCGGCGCCGCCATGGTGGGGTGGCTGTGGGCGGGGACGGGGGCTGCAGCTGCAGCTGCAGCTCACCCGAAGGTGGGCAGCGCCCGGGAGGGAGCCTTGGTTCCCGCAACCTGCAGCCCATGTTATGGCTTCTGCCCTCAGCGGCAGCGAGGGAAACCGGTGGGCGAGCTCGGCCGGGGCCCCCTCCTGCCGGCTGCCGGGAGGTGTCGAGGCCCTGCGGGCCGGCTGAGCGTGCAGGCGGCAGGAGCGAGCTGAGCCGCCTGGCAAAGCGCCCTCAGCTTCCCCTCGGGCTTCACGTCGGCGGCCTCGCAGCTCGACGCGTGACACTTGTAATGCCGGGGGAAGGCCATTTTAAACTAATTGCCTGAAAATAGCTGGCTTTTCATCCATAACATAACGTTTTTACAGGCTCTGTAACTAACTGAACCACCGCTGGCTTTAAAGCATGTAAATGCTTATCGGCGGCCTTCAGTGGATGGGAAAGCTGTGAGGGTGTGCAGAGCCTGGTGGAAATGGAAAGGTAAGGGGGGAGCATGGAGGAGTAAGCAGAGAAACTGGAGGAAAGGGTCAAAGAGTTGTTCTTTTGGAGTTGTGTCTGACCTCTGCACAGTTTATGGGTCAGAGGGATGAAAGAAGAATATTACATTTTCACATTATTTGCAACAACTGTGAGAAGTTTGTATTTTCAGAGCGTAAGTTGTTTTGGTTTTTTTAATGAATAAATATATATATAGCATGATAGAAAACAAGTTCATCCTGTAGACAGATAAAATTGTTCTACAGTTAGCACACAAACCACTCCCGTGCCTCTGTTCCCATTGCTTTATCAAACAACAGTTAAGTGAAATGAAGATTCTGGCAGCTCTGTAGCACTCTCTCATCATCTGTGGGGGCAGATGCACAAATTGGAGTTATGATGAATTCCCTTTGCTGCTGTTGTCACTTAGGAAGAACCTCAGGCACAGGGAGTATCTGTAGCAGAGCTTCATGTTCCTCTTTGCCTGATGCCATCTGTGATGATCTTACTAGTGAGCATTGGGAGTTTTTCAACAACACACTCCTAGATACACAAAACCAGTTCATCCCCTCTAAAGGCAAGGGAAGTAGGCAGAGCAAGAGACCCCCTTGGCTTAACTGTGAGCTTCTGGGTCCGCTCAGAACCAAAAGGGAAATGTACCAGAGATGGAAAAGTGGAACATTACCTGTTGAAAATGACAAGGGCATTGCCAGGGTGTGCAGAGATGCAGTTAGGAAAGCAAAAGCTCGGTTTGAGCTGGAATTGGCCAGTGATGCCAGAAACTTCAAGAAAGGGTTCTTCAGATGCATTAACAACAAGCAGAAACAGAGGAATATTGGCCCACTATTAAACAGCTGAGGTGAACTAGTCACCAGCAATGCTGAAAAGGCTGAGGTCCTCAACACCTTCCTCACCTCTGTCTTTACCAGTGCTGTTGGGTCCCAGGCCATGGGAACAAAAATCCAGATTGATGCAGATGCAGACCCACCATTGGTGAAGGAAGAGTTGGTGTGTCAACTATTCCAGGAGCTTGACCCATACAAATCGATGGGCCCAGATGCCATCCACCTGAGGGTTATAAGAGAGCTGGCCAGTGTTGTTGTGAGGCTGCTATCCATAATCTCTGAGAAGTCATGGAGATCGGGAGACGTGCCTGAAGACTGGAAGAAGGCTAATGTCACCCCTAACTACAAGAAGTATTCCAAGGAGGACCCAGATAATTATAGACTCATTAGCCTCACTTCAATCCCTGGGAAAGTTACGGAGCAAATCCTCCTGGGAACTATCACAAGTAAACTGAAGCATGTGATTGGGAAAAGCCAACATGGATTCACCAGGGGCAAACCATGCTTGACAAACCCAATTACCTTCTATGACAAAGCAACCTGCTCAGTTGATGCAAGGCAAGCGGTGAACATTGTCCACCTGGACTTCTCCAAGGCTTTTGACACAGTGCTCCACAGCCTCCTCCTAGAGAAACTGACATGTTACGATCTAGACAAGTGGTCTGTGAGGTGGATGGGGAACTGGCTGACAGGCCATACCCAGAAGGTGGTAGTAAATAGTTCTCTCTCAAACTGGCAACCAGTCACAAGTGGGGTCTCCCAGGGATCAATATCGGACCCAAAGCTGTTTACTATCTTCATAAGTGATTTGGATCTTGGGATCAAGAGCACCCTAATGAAGTTTGCAGATGGCACCAAAATGGGTAGGGAAGTTGACACTCCAGAAGGGAGAGCCACCCTCCAGGAAGACTGGGACAGGCTTGAGGAGTGGGCTGGCAGGAACCTTATTAATTTCAGTGGAGACAAGTGTAATGTCTTGCACCTTGGGAATACATAACCCAGGAATGCAGCTCAGAATGGGATCCACCTGGCTGGAGAGCAGCCCTGTGTAAAGGGACCTGGGGGTCTTAGTGGACAACCAGCTCAGTATGAGCAAACAGTGTGCTGTAGCGGCAAAGAAAGCCAACAGGATGCTGGGTTGCATTAACAAGGACATCACCAGCAGAGATAAAGAAGTCATTTTTCCCACTCTACTCAGCGATGGTCAGACCATACCTTGAGTACTGTGTTCAATTTTGGTCCCTGCTATACAAAAAAAGATGCGGACAGGCTGGAGAGGGTCCAGAGAAAGGCCACAAGGATGATCAGAGGACTGGAAGACCTGCCATATGAAGAAAGGCTGAGAAAACTGGGTTTGTTCAGCCTGGAGAAGAGAAGGCTTAGTGAGGGAGACCTTATTACCAGGTACCAGTTCATAAAAGGTGGCTACCAAGAAGATGGAGACTCCCTTTTTACAAGTCACATGGAAAAGACAAGGGGTAATGGGTACAAGTTACTCCTGGGGACATTCCAATTGGACTCCAGAAGAAAATTTTTCACTGTAAGAACAATTAGACATTGGAATAATCTCCCAAGGGAAGTGGTTGATTCCCATACATTGGACAATTTTAAAACTCAGCTTGACAGGGTGCTGGGCCATCTCATTTAAACTATATATATATTTTTTTTTTTTACCTTAAGAGGTTGGACTAGGTGATGCTTGAGGTTCCTTCCAACCTGGTATTCTGTGGTTCTATGATTCTATGATAATGGGAACTTCTTCATAAATTGTAGCAGTCCCATCTCACAACATGAGTTTGAGAATCTGTCCTTGGTTATTTTTCTAGGCAACTTTTGGGAAAAGGTCATAATTGCAGAGCCAAGTACATTGCCCAGAGAAAGAACAGGAGGTTAGTTATGGCATTTCAAAGAGAAATTTTCAAAGCTCCTGCATATGAAAAATTAATAAGCTGACCAAACATTTGAAAGCTGAATAAATAACATTTTCCTAGCAAAAATAAAGCTGAATGATCCAAAACAAAATAAGGGCATTCATCCAGCAAGGAGAAGGAAAAGATAAGCTGTTTTCCTCTCTAAACATCCCCAGCCTTCATTAGAGGTCACAGTTCAAAGACGGCAGAAGTTCAAAAAGGACTTCAGCATTTGAGTCCAACCTTGATCACAATGCATCTTCTTGGGAAGCAGAAAGCAGGAAATTATTTTACATTCCAAGGTAAGGTGACACATTAGAAAGCACTAGCCTCATCCTGCACCTGGATGCACAAGCTTTGTATTAGTTCCCTGTATCCTCTGGACAGCATCGCCCTCCACCTGCTGAGCTGTGCGGGCAGCTTATCCTTTCCAGCCACCTCCATAATATTCTGAGTGGCAATAAAAATATACACAATTCCTACCTGCAAATGGGAAATTTCACTCATCCTTTATGAAACTGGCTCCACTGCTACCTACACCTCACAGCAGTCTACCATTTTCTTGCTCACTCATGAGTGAGTCCTGTAACTCTCCAAGGGAAGGAGGTCTCCCCCTCCGGCCATAAGGTCCTGCCTGACCTCTGTTTTAACAAAACCAACCAAATCAATACATTTTGCCACAATGATGTTACCTATCAAGAGGTTTTCCAGGCAGGAAGGAAGTAAAATGCTCAGAGGATATGGAAAAACACATCCCACATAAAGATTCAGGCAGCTGCAAGTCCTGCCTTAGTGGGTGGTTGGGTGATGCCTTTGGAGTTTTTTATTCAGATTATTCTTTTAATTTGAATTACAATTGAATTTTTCAAATAACTGAGCTTAACCTGAGCTTTTAAGGCTTGAATGTTCATACTGAGTCAGGCCTGTCTATAAAAGCAGTGAATTGAATATTCTTATTAGGTTCTTGGGATGCTTTTTTTCTCCTGAGTTCAAACAGCGGCAACTTATTATGCGGCAGCTTCTCTCCTGAGCCCCTGGAAAAATCAGCCTTTTGTCGGTACATGGTACCGCTGGCACACTCATTTTCCCCACAAAATATCAGCTTGACTCATAACTGCATTCTAGATCTAGAAATTGCTTGTATGGCCAGGGTAATGACTATACAATATATGCACAATAACAACAACTCATGAGTCATTCGCAAATTTGCCATACATTAACTTCACAGCCAGACGCTGCTGGGGAACAGAAAGATGGTGCTTTAAAAGAGCTTTAGAAAAACTCAGGGGACATGCTGAACTTTCAGCTTGTTCACCAAAAGGTGTAATTTGGCAATATCAACAATGTTCAGAAAACATCAGGTTAGCCTGTTTAAATCCTCAAGGTTTTCTTTACCATACTCAGACAATATCCAGTCACACCCAGCCTTGCAAATAAAATAGTAGTTCAGATATGCTTATATAAAGCTGCCTGCTAAATTACCACAAAACCTGCTTAAGTCTGTAGAAGATACTTTCTCAGCTTTACTGTGATGTCCCATAGAAACGGCACAAATTAATTTTCTTCTTATTCCCTTAAAAAAAATTCTTCAGCCTTAGAAAGCTGGCAAGTTGAAACCACTGAGACTGAAATGCAGCCTGACATATTGAACTCCCATACAAGCACTAGGCTTTGATAAAAATCTAAGTATCTCCCTAATTTTGGGTGACAAGTACATGGGTTTAATCCTCACTTCCTCCATTGCCTGGGTGCCTGTGTGCACAAAAGGGATCATGATGGTATACTACTATCACTTCATTTTTAGCCCTTTTTCCTAAAGGTGTAATGTTAATGTAAAAACGTTGCATAGAAAACAGACCCATTTGTTTTCCTCACCAAATTTTGAGCTCAGTGCTCAGCTTCAACAAAATCTGTCCAATCAGGGGCAGCTAGGAGGATGTACTCCAAGCTTACGACCCCGGACTTTGATCGCTTCAGGGATCTGCTGGCCAAAGTGCCATGGGACAAAGCCCTAGGGGGTAGGGGGGCCCAGGACAGCTGGTTGGTATTCAAGGATCACCTTCTCAGTGCCCAGGAGCAAACTATACCAGCAAAGAGAAAGACTGCTAAGAGACCTGCCTGGATGAACAAGGAACTCCTGGACATGCTGTCACGCAAAAAGAAACTCTACAAGGAGTGGAAAGAAGGACAGCTAGAATTGGGGGCATACAAGGAAGCTGCTTGAGCAGCAAGAGACCTGGTTAATGCCAGGGAAATGCCAAAAATTTCTATAGGTATATCAACAGCAAGAAAAAGACTAGGGAAGGTGTGGGCACCCTCAGAAAGGAAGCGGGAGAACTGGTGGCAAGTGATACTGAGAAGGCTGAGGTCCTCAATGACTTCTTTTCCTCAGTCTTCATTGTCAAGGGCTCCAGCCCCTCCCCCAGAGTCACGGGATATAATGGCAGGCATTGGATGAAAGAACTGCCCATTGCAAGTGAAGATCAGGTTCATGAGCATCTGAAGAACCTGAAAGTGCACAAGTCCATGGGACCCGACGGGATACACCCATGGGTGTTGAGGGAACTGGCGGATGAGGTTGCTAAACAACTATCTATTATATTCCAAAAGTCATGGCAGTCAGGTGAAGTCCTCACTGACCGGAAAAGGGGAAATATAACCCCCATATTCAAAAAGGGAATCTGAGCAACCTGGGGCTCTGAGCAACCTGATCTAGTGGGAGGTGTCCCTGCCATTGGCAGGGGGGTTGGAAATAGATGATCTTTACGGTCCCTTCCAACCCTGACAGTTCTATGATTCTATGATTACATACAACTTCTGTTTGTGAGGCATTTGAATCTGATAATATATATTTCTAATTTGATTGTTCTACTAAAACATTTTAAATAGCAGAATGATTGATTAGTAGGTAGCAATGATTCTTTTTCCTGGTGTACCTTCATAAAACAAATATGAGTATTTCAGCATTAACTGTAGCATTACCTGTTCTATAGTCTTCAACATCTCCATGGTTTTGACCTGCCAAGAGAGACCCAGAGAGTAAAAAGAGACTGCAGATGTATATGTGTGTGTGTACATGTTTAAAATGTAAAGATATATCATACTCAGAATTGTTATATACTTTCCACTGTTTGATTTTACCCTGGATCCATAAAGTAATTAATCTGGTTTAAGAATGATCAGTTCTAGGAAAGTAATCACGTTCTTTACACAAAGGGATAAAAAAGTTTTAAAACAGATATTCAAAAACTATGAAGGAGTTGATGCCAATGGAAGCACTTGATACTTCTTTGCCCATCTATTTTGAAAGCTATTGTTATTTTTGTTTCACTATTCAATACTAATAATGTTCAGATACTTTTCCTCTAACACTATACTGGTTATATTGTTTCACTACCTGAAAACTGGAGGTATGATTACTTCAGCTGGGATTGTTATATCCTAGAATTGTTGGGCTGGAAATCAAGAAAACTGGTGTTCAGGTCTGAAGATACTGATTTTCCACTCTGACCTGATGAAGAACTAGTTTGAACCTTTCCCTAGGCTGTCTCAGAGGAAAAGTAACTGTCAAAGTCTACCGCCTGGGGAACAAAAAAAGAAAGCAATATTCTTATGTGATGTTTCTGGTAGCTGGCCAATATTCTTGAGTGAGTAGAGTGTTCTTTCCAAGTCAATATCTTGATTATACTTTCTTGATTTGGGTTTTTACAGGCTTCCTAGGTAGAAAAAGAAGGAACAACAACTTTTTTTTTCCTGCTACTTTTCCTATTAATAACCCTTTCCCACAGAGCTTCATGACAATATTTCCCCCAGAGAGCCTTAAAACAATACACCTTTTGCAGATTGAACAGCTTTCTTCTTGGTTCCTCTTCATGCCAGCAAAACCTGCTTTCTTGTCCTCTGCCTTTTTTCAACATAGAATAAAAAGAAATCTCTAAGGAATGAAGAAGATTTGTTGAAAATTGATCTCTATTACAATTTTAGCTTTGCAATTCACTGGTGTGCAGCCTTCACCTTGCAACAACAACAGCAAAAAAGACTGAGAAAACAGTGCTGTGATGTAACCTCCTTGTCTTCATTCTCCACTGCTGGATCTGCCAGCACTCCTCTTTACACTTACACAGATCAAGAGAGGAGTCTGTAATGGAAGATCTCAATGTAAGATAAGGTGATTGCCTATAATGAGTAGGTTTCAAACACTGTAGAAGTCATACTAGATGGCAATGCCCTGTGGAGTTAGAATCTTGTCACATTATATGTTAACATACTATACAAATTATTCTAGCTCCCAGAAAATAAAGTAAAATAATTGCATTGTTTTTAAACTCACTAGAACTATTCTAATGAGAAAATATCAGATATTTTTAAAGTTTGTTGTGTTAAAAAGCCATTAAATTCCTGTTGTAAAGACACGGTAGTAGTAGCAGTAGTAGTAAAATGATCCAGATACTTTTATATTTTAAGAATAAGCATATGCTTAAGTGTGATAATTAGTCATAATTGAAGTTGCTTGTATTAACTTCATTTTATTTAATTGATTCTTGGAGTAAAAATTTGGTCTATTGAAGGCAATAAGATTTTCACCTTGTATTTGCAGCATGCCAGATTTTCTCCCTGTCTTTTGTTAACCTTTTTTTTGCCCCCATTCCAGTCTCATTTCTTGAAGTGATAGAGTTCAAAGATCTGATCACAAGACCTGATAGATCTTGTGGACCATAGCCCTTAATTTGAAGTGCCAGTAATTTTCAAGCTTTAAAAACAGCTAGATCTCCAGATGAAAATATTTTATTTCTTCTTGCTAGTGTCTGAGGATGGTAACACCAATGCAGTGCCTCAAGACCCTCCTGTCTCTGTGATAGAGAACACACAGGTTTTTATGACCTCAAAGAAAAATGCTGTCATGTTGAACCAATGATTTCTCATTACAACTCCCCTTTTCAAAGAGTTACAGCTAGAGACTTCTTCCTCTGTTTGGAAATACCATGTATCACTGCATAGGGAGTAGTACATTCTGTAACAAGCATAAGTCACCTTCCCTCTGGTGTCAAGGAACAAATGCTTCACCTCAGCTGTGTACCCAGGGCCATGTCTTTGAAAGGCAAATCTGTTTGGTGGTGCGATAACAGTATAGGAAAGCATTTTGTAGAACCTTCTGCTTTCATTCAGTACACAGAGGGCATTTCGGGGCATTTCAGAAAGAAAATAAATTCCAAAACCTCCTAGTTTTGATGCCCTCAGTTCACTTTAGAGATAGATGAATGAAATATTCTTGTATCCTTTACAGATACAATGAAGTACAATCTTAGCAGAAATCATAGGGTTCCAGATTTCCTTTGCACATCCCAAATAACATTTTCTTGAGAAAAAGCTAAAATGTAAATTTCCAAGCACTGTTAACAATTGTATAGTCTGAATAAACATGTATCTCTGCATTTAACCACAAGGTCAATAAAACATTTACAAAACTCAGTTCTAAAATCAAACTGCAAAATTCTACAGGGGAAGCTCAATACTTATGTAGTTAGTAATTTTGCTACTTCATGGATTTAAATTCACCAGTGCATTTCATATTAGTGTAAAATGAAGCATAAGTTCAGTCAAAAATATTTGTCTAGGTTATTTATATCATCTGATGTCATCACTTTCTACTTACTACAATCCTAGTATAGCACACCATTGCATTATGAAGGTTGTGGAGGGGGTTTGTTCTTGTGTCCAGTTGGGAAAAATGTTAATTTCTCCAGACCATTTGGGTCACCTAGACTAGGGAGAGTAACTTCCATGTAGGAGGATTTCTTCATGGGCATTCACATGAGGATGATAAGGAACAGAGTCTGACGAAGAAGGGCTGGATATACTCTAGGAGTATATACTCTAGTATATATACTCTAGGAGTCCATCAGCACATAAGAAAATAGTCTGGAAAGTCTGTGATTGCTTGCAGGCAAACATCATGTTTTTGGGTTTTTTTCTGAAGGGAAAGAGTTTGTTCTCTCTTTTGTTGTTGTTGAAAAACCTTGCTCTGACACTATATGATACTTAAAACTTCCTCTCTTTTCATGAAGCGTTTTGTTTGTTTGTTTTTTGTTTTTTTTTTTTGTTTTTTTTTTTGTTGTTGTTGTTGTTTTTGTTGTTGTTTTTCTGACACCTAGCTAAAACTTCCAGGATTCAAGGGCTTCATGCAATACGAGGGAACAGAAGCTTTGGACTAATTCAGATTTAACAGGCCTTCTGTGCAACTAATCTCATTTTATTCTAAACTAGAAAATGCAGGCAACATTGTAAGCAATCTATTTACGGCTCAACAATGGTGTCAGGCTTTTAGCATTTCTAAAGTTGTCATAATAACACTATCTTCATGCCATGAAAAGGATTGTTCGGTAATTATATATGAAGACTGTGAAGAATATATCAATTTTCTACAAGATCTGATTCCATCAGGATCACTGCTAGTATAACCTTTTAAAACCTATGGAAGAATTTATTTGGAATCAAATCCTGAAGCTGGCTATTCATGTATTATGGTATTGTATTTTTAATGGTGATAATAGCAAAAAATGCTTCTTTTTAAAGGATTTTCTGCTTATATTTAATGATTCAAATGTTCACAATGGTTTTTATTCTCTCTTGCCTTGCCTGCATGTGGAACATTTAGAGAACTAGTGAAAAATATGGAAACCATTCCATATTCTTCATTGCAATGATGACCTTCCTAAGACGATATTTTTACAGTGATAGAACCAAGTCATTGACAAAGAAACCTTGTTTTACTGTCTGTGTTTTTATAGTAAATCTGATTTGGACCTTCTTTAGACAATTGCTTTCCATTATGTGGATTTTTCAAATGTAACATATAAGAGTAAACAACTCTTAAAAACAATTCTTAGCAGAACTTGAGATCTTGCATTTTTAAAAGGTTTTATTTCCTAACATAATGGCAGTTCACACATGACTGAGAACAGCATTACTTTCAGTCACTGACTAGGGAACTGCAGAACTCTTCCGGATGCTGTGTTTTAGGCAATAAAATATAAACCAATTTCTTCCTGACCTTACAAGTATTTCTTTCTTAGTGAGAGTTCAATTTATGTCAGATTTTGTCACAGAAAACCAATAGAAGAATTATTAGTAACATAAGTCAGTAAGTTGGGAGTGGAGAAAGAACAAATATAAGGCTCAGTAAGTGTTCTTCACAAAAGAATTGTTTCCAAAGTGAGACTTCACTTTAATTATTTTTCCTTCAGATTACATCCATCGAATTACTAATTTCTTACAAAAGACTTTAAAAAAATAGTGTATCTCTTCTCCAGGGAAAACAGGAAACAATCTCAAATAATGAGCTGCTGGATTTGTAGAATTGGCTCTTTTGTTGTCATGGAAACTAAAGTTATGAAAAATCGAATGAAAGAAGCTGATGATGCCTCCCATAGTTTTCCTGTAACTCTTGGAGCTCTTAATGTTCCTTAACACAGATAATTATTTGTAAATACTTCAGGGCAAAGAATGGAACAATATGGAGTTTTGTTGAAGAGTAACTCAATATTTATGTGCGTAACTGGAGCATAATAATGTTTGTTAATCAATATGCTACTGAAGTATATTACAAATTGTAATCCCAGTGAAGTCAGTAAAAATTTATGGTTTAAAATAGTAGGAACAGAATTTGATCCAAGTGATGATGAATTATTGTTCCACAGATCCTTTGGAGTTTCCACCATTGGGAATTAATCCCTTTTTAAAGATTAATTGACAATTATTCCAGGACTAGAACATTCTTCAGCTGTAGTTTCCAGAAGATTAGTGTAAAAAACTCTTAAAAAAAAAAAAAAGAGAGAGCTTTCTTGTGGGATCAGGACAGCAAAATCCTCTGGGTCAATTGGTCTAGCCAGCTTACAGCAGTCATCTAAATTGTATCTATAACTGACTTTTGAAAAAATTCCTGTACTCTAGGTACTCCACTGTTCATTAACATAGGCATTTTTGGTAATCATCTAGATCAACTTCTTTATTAAGAAGGTATCTTGTGTCATCAGGGAAGCAGCCAAATCAAAGGTACTTTTGCATGGGCACCAACCCAAATCATAACTCTGGTTTATCGTTTCTGTTTGATTTGATTGACAGGTAAATATCCTCTTCTGTTGGTCACAGAAAAATGTATAAGCAAATATTGGTCTTACTGCTTCTGTTTCCTTCTAAGAAAACCAGTCCCTAACCCTCATGGTCTTCTCACCAAGACTACCAGCAAAATCTATTTTATTACAATTGCTACTTTAAGAATCTTAATTGATCTGGGGTTTACTCACTGAATCTTTACAATTATTTTAAAAACTACTACTTAAATGAAAGAGAAGGAATAGAAGTCCAGGCATAAGCACTGGCTTGTTGACATTGATAGTGACACTTCTTTCAACCATGTCTTTTCACACAGAACCACACAGAATCATTATGGTTGGAAGGGACCTCCAGGGTCATCAAGTCCAACCTTTATCCTAGCGTTTCTCTAACCACTACACCATATCCTCAAGCACCACATCTATTCGTTCTTTAAACACCTCCAGGGATGGTGACTCCACCACCTCCCTGG
>WUAM01000309.1:736273-763272 GCA_024336885.1 Actenoides hombroni
TCTCTGCTGTTTGACTTGGGACAAGTCATTTCAATCAGGGGGTTCTTCTCTGAGCAGAGATGGCTGGTTTGATGAGAAGTCTGAGTCTAGGACTGAGCTGCCATTCCCCAGAGCAGCCCTTTCTTCGTAGATACCTGTGGGTCCAGGCAGAGCAAGTCTTTCATTTGTTCAGCGCTGGCCACTAAGCTGTGCATGGGGGGTAAAATCGGTGCTGTAAAGCACTTCTGTGCCATTATCTTAACTCTTATCATTACCCAAATATTTTTGTAAGAGACTTAAAAAAAGTCCAGACTAGACCTAATAAAGCTGTAAGATGCTGTTTCCTAATTGCAGACTCTTATTTCTCGCATTGCAAGGATAGTGTCCTCTCCAGCATCAACAAAATAAGCAATTTTCCCATACTTCCTAATTAATTCCTAGGGAACTCAGTAACCAAGGGCAGGCAAACAACAACGCATCTGTCAATGAGCAGAGCAACCCATATTAACTGCGGGATGTGTGTGTATAGTATATACGTGTGCAGGAGAGCCATGCCTAGCCCACTATATGTGCACAGCCCATTCACACAGGGTTGTGCAGTGGCTGTGCCATGCTGGGCACCACCAGCGCCGCACTGCCCAGATGTTTCACCAGTGCCTGCCTGCCAGCAATGACTGGTGTGTTTGTGGCAGCCTTGGGAGACAGCAGGACACCTGAAGACCCCAAGTCTCTCAAGTCTTTGGACTGGGCTGTGACAAGATTCTGTGGTGGAAGGAGAGCCTGCAGTGTTGGTCTGATCCTTTTCAGGTTATGACTTCCCTTTCTGTGTCTTTTTAAGGTGGATGCAGTGAGACATGCTCCATTTGAAACCCAGAGAAAATTAAAAATGAAGGAATACTTAAAATTACTTTATCATTTTTCCCACTGCTTATGTACAGAGTTCTGTTGGCACCGGTGTGGACTTCGCGACTGTTCCTCCGCAACTGTTCCTCTCGAGCACACCCTCAGCTGTTCTTTTGCACATTCCCTCTAAAAAACAAGTAGTATTTTCACTTCAAGAGAGAGAGCATCAGAGAGGCAAAAACCTATGAGACCGTGAAAGGCTTTTCTTCTGTTACCCAGAGTCATTTCTTTCAGAGCTTACTCTCCATCTCCTGTGGACAGACTGCTTCCAGAGATGGTCCCTTGGAACATGCAAGCCCCAGTGCAGCAGGTGCCTTTGGGTGCCATGCATAGAGTGTGAGCCAGCAGCAGTCCCATTACCTTCTTCTTCCACTACCACTGAGCTCCACTGTAGGGGTGGTGGGGAGCTGGCATTGATGCAGACTTGAAAGAGGACTACAGTCCACCTTCCTAACAAGAAATACTTTGCTTATGTTCATTGATACAAAGCTGACAGTCTGCCTTTCTAACAATAAATACTTTGCTTATGTTGAAAGAGTTTAGTTAGCTAAAGTGTTATTGTGTGGTGGGATAAGGAGGAAGCCTTGAGATATTGTGTCCCTGAGCAAGACTGGTGGAGAACGCTACACCAAAACAAACTGGCCTTGTGTGTGCAAGAATGCACATGGCATGAGCTGATCATGCACAGGAATAAGGGTCAGCTGGTGAACATGGTGAGGAAGACTATCAATGATCACCAGAGGACCTCAGGTGACCACCGACCAATCTGAGTACTCATGCGTCAAGGGCATTTGCATATATTAATGAGTTTTAGGAAAGCCATGAATATGTTAATCTATTCTTGGAAATATAATGAATATATATATTTGAAATTGTATTTAAGCCCCAAGGCCGAGCGCCCACGCGCGCCCGTGAGGTGGAGCGATCCCCTGTGCGCCCAGCACTGTAATGAAGAATGCAGCCTCTAATGCTCCAACACAAGTCTTAGAGGATTCTCTTCACCATATTGGTACGATGACAGCATGGGGCAGAGCAGGCCCCAGTGGACCATCAGAGTGGTGGCTGTGGCTGTCTGCAGGAGGACCTTGTGGAAACATCCCCACGGCAGCATTTCTGTGTCTAGGGGCAGTTCTTACATAGACAAAGCAGTGCATGACTTGCATAATAGTCCATTTTTGGAAATTTTTTTGCTTTAAACTCCAACCTGCCACAGGTTGCCTGGAATTGTGGACTCTCCTTCCATGGAGATGTTCCAAGACCTGACCGGACGTGGTTCAGGGCAGCCATCATGGATGACCCTGCATGTGCAGGGGACCAAGGACCTCGAGAGGGGCCTCCTGACCTCTGCTGCACAGTTTTGGGGTCACTTGTCACTTACATAACCCCTCACCCTGAACCTTGTATTTGTTGCCTCTGTTTCGAATGCCATACACTCAGTTTTGCAAAAGGAATTCGCACCTACCAACATTTTCTTACTTGAAGGCAGAAGACGGGATGTCTGGTGGAGTTTTAGCAATCTTTGAACAAGCAACAACAATAACTGGGTAGTTGTATAGTAGGGACACACTGTGAAATTCCGAACCTTGTCGATAGTGATTATCTCCAGGAACAGGACAACAAGACATTCGAGGCAGCCAAGCATGCAGAACAGACAAGAAGCAATTTTGTGGCAAGAATAAGGATTTTAGGCTTAAGGTCACTAAAAGAACACGGTGACAAAGAAGAGAAGATGAAGTAAATGACCACCAGAGGTCACGGAAGACCAGCGAGGAGAGAAAAGACCCTAACCCTAATTTTATTGCGCACGCTTGGACTATGTAAATGAATTCCAGGAACCCATTAGCATAAGACTGCCCTTTCTAGGAAATAGAATGAAGATGTATGTTTAGCCTGCATATAAACTGTGTACCCAGCTTGCATGGGTACGCACATTTGGAGGAGTGATCCCCTGTGCGTCCAGCGCTGCAATAAAGAATACCTGCTTAATAACACTACATTGTTATTGAGTTTAATCTTGGAATCCTTGCCCAGCTGCACCTGGTTTCCCATTTCAGTAAGGAGTGTTAGAAAGCAAGGAGACTTGGAAAATCTGACCTTTGAGTCACCTTTTTATGCTATTTTTCTAAGTATTCACTTCAATGCCCTTCCTCTGGCCAGTTTAGGTCAGTGGTCTAAATGTAGTTGCCTTTATCTTGGTAGATGACCAAGCCTTGCAAATAATTTGGTTGTATTATAGAGGCCATGTGCCCCAGAATTCTGATAGAGGTTCCCCTTTTCCCCCAAATCCTGACATTTCAAATAGCAATACTAAATGTTTTTCATTTGCCTTCTGCTTTTTTAAGCTCCTAGGAGATTTTCATTGCTAACACCTTTTTGTTATTTTTTTTCCTTGGATATCAGAGAGAGAGAAGTGGTTTCTTTTCCCACTTCCTTTTTCAAATGAAAGCTGAGACTTCCATGTAACCCCAAGCCCCCTGAAATTGAGGCATGTGGGTGTTCTGCTGGGTTGGGCAGCCTCTTAGGAAGCAAGCTCTATGTGATTCAACAGCATGTAGCAGATACCCCATTCAACACGGCCATGTGCATTTCAGAGGCAGTAAATACCTAAAGGTTGACTAAAAGCCATGCTCATAATCAGGCTGCAAGACAACGGAGACAAGAGTCAGGTCTTGTCCCATCTTTACTAAGAGCCTTCTTCCTTGATTGCTGGGTGGCCATTATCTCTTCCTTCTAAGGGCTGAAGGGACGGGAACTGGTTTTACAAGCGCAGCTGGCTTTTCTCAGCAGCTTTAGAAGCTAAACTTGCAGCTTTTTATCTCTCTTAAAAACACTACTTGGGAGTAGGAAGGGCTCTGGGAGAAGATCCCATTAACATGAGCTGCAGAGGTGTCTATTCAGGTCTCTGGCCTAAAGTTTAGAGACGATGACATTCCTTGCTTCTCTCCACATTCTCACTGGATTCTCCCTTTTGCTCCCACCTTGTTGGAAAAGTGCGAAGAGATTTACATCTTGTGCAAACTTACAAAGGGTTTTTGGAGAAATTACATATACTGCAACCTTCATAAAAGCACAAGAACTGACGGCAGTTGGGCCGTGAGTATGTGAAACCCAGCTCTCTAAGAATGTGCATTCTGCCTGCCTCCTTTGTAGATTGCAAAGGCAGAAAATCTAGGTTAACTCAGTGTTCCTCTTCTGCACCCTGAAGCTGGTAAGAGGAAGACAAACAGATATTCCAGTCTGTCCTTCCTTGAGAGTTACTATCCCACAGCTTTCAGTCAGAATATCCTTTCATGTGTTTTTCCTAGCTGCATCACGAGAAGCATCTGACCTGAGAGCAAGTTAAAAGGTTCTTTGACCAAAGCCCCACACTCTATTCATATGGCCATCAAAAATATTTCTGCTTTTTTTTTTTCTCTTGTCTTTAAACAGGCCTGTGAAGTCATTTCCTTGAATGATCTCTCACAGATAATGTAAAGTATGCCTGTTCCTAGGAAAATCATGTGACAAGCTACATCGTGGCTTTTTGACTTGGGAGATCAGTATCTCTCACCCGAAGCAATTGTCACCAGGCTGGTGTTTGTTCTCAAGTGCATAGGGACGTTCTCTGGCGTTGCCCTAATGTGCTCCATTTTATTACTTAGGCATTTACAGTGGGAGATCTCAGGCAGCTTTTGGTCATAAACTGTTACGATCCTCCAAATTTATCCGAGAAACTGTGACTGGTTTATTTCAGGAGGTATGAATAATAGCCGGAAATAGGACTACTGACACAAATTCAAACACTGAGATGCTCCTTTGACTTTCAAATGGAAACAGACACAACACCATCTGTCAAAATAACATTAAAACCTCTTAGACTTACACAGAAGATACAAATAGAGTCAGGCCCAACATATCTGAGGTTTTATGCTAGAATAGACATAACTTTCCAAGAGCCTTGCTCGGTTTATTCCGCACTGTAAATCCGCAGTCCCACAAGGAAAGGTCATTACTGAATACCAAATAAACAGCTAAGTGGAATTTAATTAAAGTTGTGCCCTGAATCTTCATTCAGTATGTGTCTCCCATGGTGTTGCATAGACCTGATATCATCTCATCATCCATTCATCCCAGGGTCTGTAGCATCATAGAAGCCATGTAGACGACCTCTTAATTACATCTGTTTACGTGTGCAGCCACAAAGCAATCAGCGATGCATCCAAATCACTGCAATGCCACCAAAGTCTTGCTTTTAAGCACAGGTCCTTTGCAGGCCCACTAAGCAAGAGCAGGACTGCAGAGCTCCTGCTGCTGTGGTGCCCTCTGGACCACCGTCTCATTCAGAGAATTTCTCCTGCCTCCTTATGTACAAGTTTTGCACAGTTTTGCTAACTAAACAGGTATCTCTTTAGAAAGAAAGGCACCAGCCTGAAAAGCAGTATTATGCTTTTAATGTTGTTGGTATCTCTTTGGCTTTCCAGGTCTTGGGACAAATCCTTCAGACAATCCCAGGCTCCGAGAAGTCAACAGACCTGTTCATGTGATTCAGAAAACTGTGAGTTAATACCGCTCTGCTCTGCCTGAAGTCAATGATAAACCAATAGTGACTTTAACTGAAATGAGGCCAGTCCTCAGGAAAAGGTTAATACACACCTAACATCTTTGAAAAATGCACCCGACAGACAGAACGAAACGTTCCCCGCTAACTGTGCAGGTGAACCCCTATCATTTATTTGGGGCCTTCTGCTGATAGTCATCGCGGGGAGGACGTGGGTAAGGAATGCCGGTTAGACAGTAATATTCAAATAAATCCTTCCCCGGTGTGTGTTTCATGGAGGTTCCCCCCTCCACACCCTAGAGCAGTGAAGCCTTGCTGTCTACACTAGGTGGCAGAGGCCTTCTGCGCACGGACATCTCGGTAGCTGCGCGGCCTGCCTGGCGTGGGTGCAGCTGCAGTCTCAACTTGCTTACGCCCCGTGGTCATCCTTTGAGGGGATTTTATTGTAATCAGATTACTGCGAAATAGCTCGGGTGCTCCCGTAGCCCTCTGTGGAGAATTTATCTGTGAAACGTCTCGTGTTGCAAAACTCCTGACGCGACCGGAGCCATTGTTTTGAAGCCACGCTGTTGGCTGGGTTCCACAACTGTTCAGGTGCTCAGATTCAGCCCAACTTGTCGCTGTCACAGTTGTATCGTGACCGGTGCTCTCATTGCTGTAGCAGCAACGGCAAGAAATCTGGGAGAATGTAGGCAAAAGTGTATTTTTCACTCCTCTAAGGGGTAGAAGTGTCCTATTTGGAGTTCTGTTGAAAAAGAAGGCAAGGCTTACTGACTTTCTGTTTCTGAACTTCACTCATGTACTCACATTAAACAGCAGTTTTCCAAAAAATCTGTTGTCATATTTCTGCAAGCTTCTCTGCACAGAAGCACAGAAGCACAGAAGCACTTGGAATAGTTTATCTTACTAACTTTTAAAGTAAATTAAATAAGTTTGTTTTAAACCCCTTCATGTTCAGGAGGAGTGGCTGTTCCTAAAATAGCCTTTACTGCTGTTAAATTTATTAAGCTTTGCATTAACACCATTTAATCAAGCCCTAAATTAGGTTTTGAACCAACTTGGTTTAACTGATTCAAGCCAGTTTGATTTTCAGTTATGCAGTAACTGAAGAGTTTTAAGATAATTGAAATAAAGGAGTTAATACGGGGATTTTTTACTGATTAAAAAAAAATAGCAGTTCTAAGGCAAACCTACAATTAAACCACTGTGGCTTATAAAAACCTTGAGGCTTTATTTTTCCTCTGTAAGGAACTGTAAGTCAGTCAAAAAAAACCCCAGAAGATTTCTTTTATTTATCAGTGAGCTTCAATCATCGACCTCAGATTAAGGAAATAACAGTAACTAGTACCTCCTCTTCTTCTTTATATTCCCTCCTCTCTTCCCTATCTGACAAGCATCAATTGCTTCAAGAAAAACTTTAGAAATTAATTATTTTTAAATTCTGCAAGGTCTTGTCCTTTGCTAATGACTCATACTCCTCACCTGTAGTTTTTCCTAAGCACAGTTAAACTTGCCTTTTTCCGTTCCATTGCCATATTTCACTCAGATCACCTTGGTGTTCCCATACATCTCACTGATGCTTTTGTGTAACGGTAATATGTGTTTCTAGAGCAGCAAAACTTTGCAGGCATTACAGGTGACTCTCATCCTTGATCAAAACCAGTTTTCATGAAACACAGTCATACTACAACTCTCTGAGATGGGCCAGAGCTGACTGGTGGTGGTGGATAAGCTCTGTCCATTTGAGTCTGTCCATATTTGTCTCTCCAAGCCCAGAGAGCCTGGAGATTATTTTAGCCAGGGCTGGGTTGAAGTACAGCTGCAGTTTAAAAGCTCACATAACAATGCACAGTAGTCAAGGAGAGAGAGACAAAAGAGAACAGCACATAGATCTGACATTGTCCAGGTGAATTTAGCCTGGCAGAAAGTCATTACTTTAAAAAATCAGAGACATTCATTTGAATACAAGCTACAGGTTTTCCCAAATCTCTGTGGTTATCTGTGGAGGTTTATTTGTTTTTTTTTCTAACTCCACAAGAGGAACTGGATGTTTGCACAAATAGAAACAGAGTGTTCCTAATATAAGGAGGAGAGAGAAGCAGCAAAAAAGACAGCGTGCACTGTGAGAGAGCCAATGTGAGCACCTGAGCAAAGGGAGGTGTTGCAGCAGGACATGGCTCAGTGCTCAGTGCTGTAGTCTGAATTCCCTGGCACGGGCCGTCTGCAAAGCAGTCCTGTGAAAATCTAGCCCTGGGGCAGCAGTCTGGTTGGGTTCTGCTTGGTTCAGTCAGGATCTTCTCTGCTTGAAATCCTTGGGAGAAGAATACCACTGGGCTGTGGATACATTGCCTGACAATCACCAAGCAGTTCAATTCCAGCATCTGTGCTGTCACTGAAGGCAGCATAAAACTCAGCAAGACAGGGGGTGGGTGTAATGCTGTCAGAAGTGCTGCAGTACCCATATCCAAAAGAAACATTTACACTTCTTCGTGACACGGAGGGAATATGCAGTTTCCTCATCTTCTGTTTCAAGTCAGATGAGTTTTCTCATGCAACTGTTAGGAAAAAGCAAATGGAACTCCACAGATACCTCCATATTATTTGTGGACGATATACAGCTCGTATTCAAATGCGAATACAAAAGCTGTGGTTAAGTAATGTCAAAATCAGACATATTATTTGAAAAGAAGAAAGATGGCTTCACTGTAATTTAGAAAAGGAAACTAATGGTTGTGACTTTCTGTATGAGCAAGAGTAGCATGTAAGAGACGAACATTTCCCAAGTACTCATTTCAATTGCTGAATCTGAGACACTTTGAGCCTCATTTGATATGTGCTGGGCAGGCAATATTCTGCACTTCACGAAAGTCATGAGGTTCATGACAGTCATGGCTCAGTCCAGCCTGGTTTCCTTTTAGGCATGCAGAAATGGAGACACCAAAATTTACTGGCCAGTTTTGAAAATGTTGGTCTTTGCCTCTTCCTGCCTTCATTTTCCCATCTGCATGGGAAAGGTGATAATTATCCTGAGTGAGAAGTGCCTGGAGGTCCCCTCTCCAGGGAGGGGGTACCAAAGTGCTATGTTGTTAATGAAGATGAGCAATGCCCGCTGTACTACACACAATGCCAACGCTTAGATCATTTCTCACCCACCTCTGCTTTCCTCCCTAGACTGCATTTCTGTCTCCTCTGTCTTTCTCAGAACTTTTCACACTCCTGTGTATTTCAACATTTATACAGGAGGTTCCATAACAATATCAGATTCATTTCATTCTTCTACCCAGTGCAGCTATCTTAAATCACTTGACCTCTTAAAGTAATTTCTTGTCTCAGAAGGCCAGTGTGACACTTTTTATAAGCTCAAAGCCTACTCTGCTCATTTAGGGAAGATTCCTTATGAATGCTGAATCAAGTCTAGCCTTCAGATCCCAATCTGTAGTTAAAACAGTCACTGCCACAGCAGATGCACTCAGCAGGTGATGACAGATGAGTTTCCCTAGATCTTGAAAAAGTGAACTTGTTCCCACTGTAAAGGTTATATCTGAACACAGAACCTCAATTTGATTCTGATCTCAGCGCTGAGCTAATGTGTCTAATGGTCTCTGTGCACACTAAGGGGATAAGGAAGCCAGCTCCCCTGATAGTGAGGAGGGCCTTCAACCACTAGAACCAGAGAAGTTTTGCTGTGGAAAGGAAGTGGAAAATTTGAGCAGCAAAGAGAGAAGAGTTTATGGCTTGGGCACTGATTTCAGATACTGGTAATCCAGGCTGGCTTCCCTGTTCCTGCACAACCTCCATAAATGTTCATACAACACAGAGACAGGGACCTTTCCAAGGCCTGACTTGTTCCTTAGAGAGTAAACTCTCAGAGAGAGAGACTCCTGTTTATTATAGACATGTGTTTTTCACTTATGTCAATGAGCTTCTGATTCATAAGGTCATTTGAATAAATTTTCAGTTTGGTGGCTGAGCCAAATAAATCAGAGTCGTGCTGAAATCATTTGAACTAACCCATAATAGACATATCTGGGTTTTATTTGCGTTCACATGAAAAACTGTAAAATGTTGCTCTGAGTTATGGAACTGTCACGGTATTTAATTCAACCCCAAATGAAATCTTTCCATTTTAACATGCTTATACAGAAAAAAGTAAAATAGCAGAATAACATTAACTTGCCGATGGTAGAGGCCACCTCTTCTGCAAACACAAGCACTCATGTAGGCACCGTAAAATTCACATCTCAATATCTTCTCCATCTGAGAGCATCTGGCCCACATCTCTCATTTCCCACAGAAGCAGCTTCTCAAAACTGTTCTACATCCACCAGATTTAGCCAAAGGGAGGAACCTTGCCTAATTTTGTGATCTGCTTGTCTTGTGCTTTGATATTTTTGTAAAGCCAATACATTCCTGACATGATGAAATAGTTCCTTTCAATGTTAACAACATTCACATCATTCTCAGTTCAGCCAAACTATTCTGCAAAGTTGATGGACAGTTAATTACTCTAAGCATGTGCTGAAAGAGGCCAGATCTCAGTATCTCTTACCATTCTTTGTTGGTTTATTTGAACTATCCAATTAACTCCTATAAATAAGATATAATCTTCTATTGAAATCTGTAAGAGAATGGAAAAAGCGTACAAATGATACCAGCCTCCTGGGGACTTTTCTAGAAGGTTTTCTTCTTTCTTTATTATAAAGAAATATGAAATAAAACTTATGCTCAAGGGATGTAACAACTACTTTGATCTAAATTTTAGCTTATAGTGTTGGGAGGCTTGTTGCTGCAAAATATTTCTCATGAAGTCCGAAACAAGCATAAGTTGACTCACGGAAGAAAAGTTGAATCATAAAGAATAGCTACTTGAACATACACAGCAATGAACTCAAACACCCCTTGTTAGCATCTGAAAATTGGAAAATTGACTCTAAATACCACATGAGCTGACCAATCCCCACCAAATGAGAAAGAAGAGCTAAAAAGAGAAATAACGGCAGATGGGACAAAGAATGGATAATCCAAACCCCTCTAACTCTGCCTTCTTCCAAAGCAAAAGTTTTTTTGAGATCTGCAGTCCAATTTCTGCCAGAAGTCCCGAGAAAATACATCAGATTTCTGAATAGGGATCATATTGCAAGATGGAGCTCTAAACAAATACATTCCTGGTTGCACTTTCCATCTCATCCCAGAAAGTAATGCTCCTTTCTTTGTCTTTTTCTAATGATCTTCTGTGCTTCTGTCTCTCCTTGTGCTCCTAATTTAGGTCTGTCCTGCCAGAATCTGAGCTCACAGTGGTGCTCATGCTGGTGAGTGCTGAGTGCCTTTGAAACCATTGGAGGCAGCATGCATCTTGCATCAAGCTTGTTCAATTGAGTTTTGTCACAAGGTTCTCCATTTTCCTTGTTTTCCAAAGGTTTCCTCATGGTCAGCAATGTTCTATGGCGTTAAGATATGAAGGAGAGAGAGAAAGAGAAGGGAGAGAGAAAAGAAAGAAGAAAAGAAGGAGAAAAAGAAGGAAAAAAGGAAGGGGGGGAAGGGGGCAGAGGGAGGGAAGGAAGGGAGAGGGAATTGCTTCCTGACAGTACTTGTTCCTGCGAATCCCAGGCTCATTGATTAATGCCAGTGCTGAGCATCCAGTGCTCACTGAGCACTTGGCTCTACTCTGTTATTTCCAGTGTGCCATAAAAGTTCATCCACCCATGATGGAGACAGAAAGGACAGCATGTGACTCCTGCAGGGACAGCTGTGCAACCTTTCCAGCTGCAATGCTGTCGTTATGCCCAGATGTAAAGTAGGATGAGCAGGAGAACCCCAAGTCTATTCCCTGCAGCCCCTGTAGACCCTCTCCCCTAGTCTGACCTGAGGGGAGAAAGGGTCATTGAATCACCAGGTCCTATGAATGACTGGTTTTGTGTGAGTGGCCCCTGGTGCTGGTGCAGCTACTGGATTAGCCACTCACTGCCCTTTTACTGGGTTTTGCTGATCTCACTGCTAGTGCAGATCAGCAAAGTCCTTTGGCTTCCCTGGGCTGGAGCAAACCAGTTCATCTCCCTGCGGGCAACCCCCAAGGTGCAAAGACAGTAACTGTGATACTGTAGACAGGACAAGACAACTGGAAAACAATATTGAGAACACAAACATTCTATTAATATAAATTTCTATAGTAATCTATTTCTATCTCTGTTCACTTGGTGCCTGACATCTATGCTGTCTCTAGTATTGAGGTCCAGCTCCATTGCCTGCAGCTACACTATTTGGACAGCAGATGCAGGTAGAGCAATGAGAGCATGCTGGAACTTGTCTGGGAGGTGGCTTTGGCATAGCAGCTGCTACCAGCATGGATATTGAAAGCCATGGGTCTCAGAAGTGAATCAGGCTAGCATCAGGCTCACTTAACGGGGCGTGGAGAAGTATCAGATGCAGCGGAAACCGTATCCTGGACACCGACCACGGTGCGGCTGTTGAGTTGTGGTGATGGGGATGTCCAGGCACTTCCAATCTGTGTCGTTGCTTCAGCACATGGCTTGGTAGGTGTAGAGGTGCTGGGTGCAGATATGTGGGTGTCCTCCAGTGGAGCTGATGTGAAGGGATTGTTCTCCACAGAAGCAGCTCCTACTGCAGCCTGAATGTCTGGGCTTCTTCTCAGGAGGCCTTCCTTCAAATCGGGCCCAGTGAAAATTCATCTGGTGCACTTTGCTTGTTCATAGCAGGTGAGGATAATCTTTCTTAAAATAGGGGTTATAGTAGAAGAGTAACTAAAAAAAAAACAAAGGAGAGGAATTAGTTCATCATTTCCAGACTGAGAAAGACAAGCTATGATAACTAAGCATTTGGTTCAAAAAAAGATAAAGATAGATATTAAAAAGGCCTCTTAGGAGGATTTTAAACCTAAAGTGAAGGCTGAGTAAACTGTTGCAATACAGTTCTGTTAAGTCGTAACCCCCCTTGTGTTTTTGTCATTGCGGAACAGAGAAGTGCAGAATTTTCCAAAGCATAAAAATGGATGTAGAGACCCAAATATCAGTGTTTTTCAGACACTTCAAAGGGGAATGAATGCATAGGTAATAATATAATGCTTAATATGTATCTTGTCAGCAAAAGTAAAGTTTTGGTACATCAAGGTACAGAGCAAGTACAAAAAAAAAAGCACGATATGATGAGACTATCTTTCCATTTCCTGGGCTCAGAGTAACTGGAAATAACCAAGCCCTATTTTTTCGGCATTTCTGCTCCTCAGAAATACTGTGTCAAGAATTGCTGGAGAGACGAAATCAGGACATTCACTACCATCCTCATCTCCTACCCTGTAAAGGCTGAACGTACGTGAACGTAAATCTGTCCCACCAGAATATCCTGAAAGTTTTTTCACGTGCAGAGGGACCGTCGTACCTTGCCAAAAGCAGAACCTGCTGCTGCTTGTGCTTGAAGTTCATACGGGAGAATCCCCTTCCATTTTGCTGACTCTATGAAGATTAAGCTGCCAAATGAACATTCTGCGAATTGCAGAGGTCCTCTCCTTCCCAGCACTTCCTTTTTGAAGAATCTTTCAGCAACCACTACACATTTTCCAGCATTGCTCCAACAAATTGACTGAAAAAAAATTGCTTCCAATGATTTTCCAGAGTTTCTTCAGGAAGGAAGGGGATGAAAGGCTTTGCCAGAGCTCTCCTCCAAAAAATTTGTACCTACATTCTCAGCCCAAGGTTCATCTGGCAAAACTTGATCAGCTTTTTCTTCTGGCACGGTGCAAAGGGAGCATGACCAGCTGAGAATGCCAACACAACTGTCCCATGTGGAACAGAAACCCAAGATGATTCTAATGAAGAAGGCTCCATTTTCAGTGATTTTCTCAGTTTGACTAAACTTTCCAAGCTGCAGCCATTTACCTGACCAGCCAGGCTTTGTCCTGCAAGACAAGATGCGAGAAGAAGAGCAATGGTGCCAGCTTCCTGGGGTGCCCGGATGAAAGTTCTCAAATGTGGCCGTAACACCCATGGTGCATCACAGTCACATCACAGCGTGGCCTTCGTCTCCTGGCAGAATGAAGCAGGGGCAGAAGAAGCTGCTAAACAGCAGTGGCTGATTTTAATTTATAGAGCTGCGGATGTTTTAGCCAAGGGTCAGGAGGTGAATAAAACCGTATTTGCATTTCAAATGACCTGAAAAGCCAGTGCTGCATCCAGTTGCCCTTGGGAGTTGGTCCCTCTGGAGGAAGAGGGAAGGCTGCAGTGTTAGCAGTAGCAATGCCCCAAACCTGAAGCTTTTTCAGTCGGGCATCTTTCACCCATTCAGAAATGTCTGTACCCTCTTTGTTCTTATGGTGAAGCTCTTGTTTCACCGCCTGGGCAAAGAGTTCTGATCAGCAGGGCTGGGGTTGCAGCCGTTGCCTGACTGCTGTGCTTGTGGGGCTGCTGCTCCCCTAGGCATTGCTTCCTCTTCTCCACATGGCACCCTGATTAGCTCCTTGCTGGCCTCCTTTATTTACCTCTGGGCTCTCCAGCTGAGCAGTGCTGCTAAAAGAAAACAGAAATCTGTTCCCTGTGCCTCCCCATCTCTTCTGTAGAATAACCTGCACTCTGTGGTTTCAGTAGCACTGCTTCTGAAATGGGCTGTCCATGTACTGAGGTGATGCTCTCAGCTTTCAGCAGTGTCTCAGTGGCTGCTTCATAGAATAAACTCTAAGTAAAAGACTACCTAAGCATGTTTTGCTAATGAAATAAGCAGGAGCTATGCATCTCAACCCTTTTGTGGGTTGGCTTCCTATGCTTTTGTTTGGTATTTACCCTTCAGAAACCAAACCAGCAAAACCAATGATGCTCTATCAATATTTTAAATTCAACCCTCTCTGCATGATTGCATGTTTTCCAGTAAAGGAAAGCACCTGTAGGAGTCAGTGATTCTCTTCCCTTCAGCTTTTGGATCCGGCCCTGGAAGTTTTATGAAACACTGGAAGAAATGTCAAGACAATAAACAGGAGGATAATACGGGTGAACCCGAGAAGCATTGGAATAGTACAGGCAGAGCTAATAAAAGCTGGGATTTGGAGCAGGGTGAGCTGCCTAAGCACCACTGAAGGCCTGGCCCAGACAGATGCATGGAGCAAATCATCTGGACTTTGCTATTAACCTGCAGGGAGAGCATTCGATGGAAAACAAGGGCTGTCCATGCAATCTGGTACACTGTGGTTGGGCCAAGCTGAGCAGAAACAGCTGAAGACAAGTTGGTAACTACCACAAGAGCTAATACAATATCTGTGTCGAAAGAATAGCTACTCACAGGAACTAGTACAAGTAACATACCTGATGTGTTGGCTTTACTGAAGTTCATCATGCAAATGTTCCCATATGAAAACAGGAATGAGGAAGAAGGTTTTAGCTATTATTAGCTGTTTAGCTGCATCCCTCGCTCTGAACAGAGCTGAGGCTGTCAGTGCAGTGTGAAGACCCAAGGGTGGTCATGGTGTGGGCTGGTGTGGAAGAGAGCTCTAACTGCTCCCTCTGCTGCTGCTTCTCTCACTTTTGCTGTGGGGAGGACCAGCCTCACCACTGCCAAATGCTTGGGGCTCTTCCACTTGTAGCTGCAGAGAGTTACCTATTAATTCACCCTGTTTACATCACTGCAGCTTGTTAAAAAGAAAGGCTGTCTGGTATGCTTACCTTAAATGTGGATCAAAAAATATATCTACCCCATGGAAACTGATTTGAATTCAGTAGATTATTTAGCACCTTGTGTGTAAATCCTTCCTTTCAATTTTTGAATAGCACAGTGGAAATAGGAAATGTGGAAAAAAAGTACTTCCTTGGAGACAGTGCTTGAAGGGATTTTGAACTGAATTCTGAAAAAGAGAACTTAGTCAGTTCCTATCCCAGAGACAGCTGAATTTCTAATTTAGGTGTACAGTATAAGACTTTGTCCATAGCACGTTCAAATCAGTAGGTATTTTTCTTTGGCCATAACTGGGTAACATATGCAGACTCTGTGTTTCTTGCTACAGCTGTTAGCCTTTTGGGGATTTTTTCATGGATTATCTAAATGCCAGCTAAAGAGACGAAACCTCTTTCAGGTGTGATGTAATTCACTTTATGGGAGTCTTCCCAGGGACTGATCTGGTTTATTATTCTCAAATTATTATGATTATTTCAGATGTAATCAAAATTAATTAATTAATTTCAAACCTTACTGATACTTGGAATTGCTGCAATAATTTTGCATTTACTTATGAAAATGCTTCCCTAATTGTAAATGCTGAAGCGTATTAACAGAAAGTATTACATGAGTCGTCCTTCTGTAATGATCTGGAAAACTGAATGCTGTAATAACTATCCTAAATCCGTTCTCCTGCAATACAGCTAATGTCTCAATTAAACAAAATCAATCAAAACTCATGAACGCTTCTGTTCACAGCACGTTATATAGACTTTGAAATGTTTGAAAAATAAAATGGAAAATAAACCATCAGAGTTATTCCAAAACCAACCACCAAGACTGGCTTCTCAAAGACAGCATTTATCATTGAGAACAGGTTAGATGAGATGTGGACTTTTTAACCTGCTACATTGTTGGAGACAGAACTTGACAAAACCCCATAGTTTTTAGAGAATGCAAAGCCCCTCCTTCCTCTTTTACAACTTACTGTACCAAGTAAATGCCTCCAATTCACCCAAAACTTGAGAAGAAAAGCCTCTGAGAATCATTTAAGCATTAAGGATGGGAGAGCATTGTTTTCACAGAGAAAAAGATGAGAGTCATTAATCAGGTTTTTAACAGAAAATGAAGTGTGATAGTGACTTCAGGCATTACCATTTCTGGTAAACCTGGGAGAGGGCATCTATTGCCAGGCAAATTTCATCAACGGTAAAGTGCCCTGCACCCTTCCTGCAAAGGTCATCATCTTTCTTTTTCCAAAGTGGTCAAAAGCTGAGACACATTTTGTTTCCATGTAAGTACAAGTTGTAATGCTTGGTCATGTTGACAGCTTGCGTTTGAGGAACTCCAACCTCCTCCCACCCATCTTTCATCTGAAACAAAAATCTGTTTGTCCAATCACCTTGGGACACTGAAGCTGCCCTGTCACTACTTTTCCTCTGAAGGAAAAGGGATGAACACCTTGTTTGCCAGAGCTGTATAGATTCACATGGTCCTTGCAGTTATTTTTCTTGGATATGTTGCAATTTAGGTGCTACTCAGAGTCTTGCCATGGAAGTTAGGTTTTCCGTCACAGAGCAAGGCAAGCTAGGGAATATGGGAAAACAGAGGCAAGGAGGGTTACATTTCTGTGCGGAGACTCAGCTGGCCACCAGCCAGGAAAGCCATTGCTACAGTTACATTGTTAAAAAAAAAAAAAAGAGAGAGAGAAATATAATATTTGATGACAATCTAATGTCAGAGTCCATGACATCACCTGCTTCCAGCTGCTGATTAATCATGTGAAAAAAATTAAATTGGACATGGAAGAGTGTGAATCTAGCTACTGGGACAAATAACTGCATTCAGAAAGGAAGTAAGAGAGAAGAACTTATCAAGTGTTTGGTCAAATTAAATAATTTATTTTAGAACAGCCACAACCCCCAATTCTCTGTCCCTGTCAGATTCATTACTAAATCCTCACAACCTGATTGCACTCCTATATGGTTCAGTCTTTTGGCTTCCACGGAATTACTACAGGTTTCCCCATGAGCAGAACTGGCCATCAGCTTGATGGAGAGAAGGTGAGAAAATGATATGGAGGGGAAATAAAACCACTGACAATTTAGGAGTTTCAGTGAGGCCGAGCAGTGAAAGAGTCTGTGGCATGAGTCTTAAGAACTTCGGGGAGGCGTTTTAGGACACTTACTACTCCCTGTAACACGGGCATTTTGGCTCTCTCATTCTCATCTCAACTCTTAGAAGCATTTGTAAGAGTTCACTAAACCCGTGTGTACTTGTCACTTCCCATCCAGGTTGGTTTCCCTGGGAAAGGAAAGAGGATGGGAATGTGACAGTGCAGGTATTTCAGGGCTTTTGAGTCAGGGATTGGGAAGTGTAAGATGCCTCTTAAAAATCTCTGCAGGTGAGATCACTGTTTAGGCAGTAAATCTGACGGCTGACATTTTGTTAGCTGTTGGAGTTCATCTCCTAGTCTCAGGTGGTCTCAAGTGTGCAAAGGAAACCCTGCATTTGCTGCAGCCACGTGGATGCCAATTTGTAGCAGACTAGAGTTTCATCTGTTATTCTGAAGTCCTTTCCAGTGTCTTTCCAGCAACTATAATGGGGTAACATCCAGGGGAGAACTATTCCCCACTTGCTGGGCAGGACCGCTCTGATGAACTCCATCCTTTGGTTCATCACTGATGCACCCCTTCCTTGGTTGCTAAGGCAGCTTTCAACAGTCTTACTTGGAAGTTTCAAGTGTGAGTACAAATTTCCGTTTGTCTAACTTTGAAGTCTGTTCCACCAACTGTAATAAATCTCAGCCTGCTCCATTCTTCCTGCACATCCCATTTTGAAACAAGAAAAATGGTAGGTGATTCCCTGATGACCACTGTTGCTGATGACGCAAATGGCACCTCAATTCTGCATCCTGTAAGTCTTGTTCAGACCCATCCATAACCTTTACAGGGAAGAAGAGATGTTAAGCAAGCTGTCTCTTAATGATAGATAGGGCTGTAAAAAAAGAAAAATATTTCATTGTTTCACCATTCTGCTCCTTTTAGGAAATGTCAGAAATGTAGAACAGAAGCAAGTAAAATTGGCGGGTTTTGTTGTGGTGTTGTTGTTGGTTTTGTTTTGTTTTGTTTTGTTTTGTTTTTTAAATGTAAGCCACACTTGCAATCCAGTCCAAAAATGACCCTGAAGAGAGTAAAACAAATTTGGTTGTGTGGCTAAGGAATGAAGTGAGTACCTCTGCCAACAAATGATGGGTGTTTCCAGGATACTGTCTCTCCTATCAGAAAGCGTCATTCCAAGGCATTTCTCGGGCAGCTTTTATTAATCTCCCTCTCCCTGAGCCAGAAGACAGGAACATGTCAGATGGCTGAGCTCTTGCACTGTTCCTGTTCTCCTTTTCAGGACAAGGCTGTCCTCAGCCAGTGGGAGAGAACATAAGGGAACTGGCAAACCTCAAACCTTTTGTCACAGGCAGCCGTACTGTAAAGTTAATCCTTAGTGCTCTGTCCCTGTGCCTTCTTCCTGCTCTTCATAAAACAGTCCTGAAGAAAAACAGTCTTAGTATGTTCTCTGTGGAGAGAAGACCATAAGGGCTGCCAGCTTTTCCAGTGCCTTCAGCTGGTATGCAGGCTGTGTTCACAAGGTGAGTCCTCTCCCTGCAGGCTGGGCTGCACCCCAAATAGTAACGTCGGCAACGTCTCCACCAGCCTCAAGAAGCCTGTCTCTCAATCTCTGAGCCAGCAGAAACACACCAACACCCCTGGTTCTCACTCCTCTATTGCCGTGTTCATGGCATAAGCCACGGCAGGTGTCTCCCTGTTCCCCTTGCCAGACAAGTCCTGTTCGTCTCAAACAGCAGAAGCCCGTGGGAAAAATGGCAGGAGCGTGGGTGCACAAAGGCCCAGCTGGAGGGAGGCCTGGGAAGTCCCCACCAGGGACCAGCTGAGCCTCTTTGCCGTGCCCTTCTGCAGCACCATCTTCTGCTAGCTCTGCCTTTCTCAGACCAGCCTGAAGTCCTTTGTAACCTGGTCCTGAATGCTGCTATCAGGAGTCATGGGAGAACTTGGTTCAGACAACAAGGGCTACAGGTGTCTATACAGGTGTCCAGAAAGGAGGAGAGCAAAGGATGGAAAAGGATTGAAGAACGAGTGGGAAGTAAACTGAGGGATTCTGCTGAGGACCTTCAGACCCCACACCTCTCCTCTTCTGCTCTCATTTTTGCATCTTGTTAAGTTACTTAGGCAATTAGGTGAACTCCCCTGGGAAGCAGAAAGCAGCCAGCTGGAACTCTGTGGTATCTGTCCCCATCCGTCAGGAAGCAGGGAGAAAATACGTAACATTTAGGAACCCCCTAGAGCTGCAGTCTGGCTCATCAGCTCTCATTCAGAAAGCTTGGAAATGGGGTTAATGTCTCCTCTCCAGGCCAGGTCTTCACCGTGCCCAGCTGTAATAGCTTTCTAAATATCTAATTTCAAGCAGCTCTAAGTACCTGCCAGACTATGAAATATCTTTCACCTTTTCCAAAGGAAAAGAAGAATGGGGACTGTCTTCCTTGAAACAGAGAGTTGTGAAGAGTGGCAAACTTTATGATGAGGTGAAGGATCCTCCCAGCTCTTGAAATCTGCCTTGTTACTGAGGTGCCTAGGTATGGGTTTAAATGCCTCACTTTAGTTGCACAGAGGTGAAAAATCCAGCTGTAGGAACTTGCCCAGGGTTACAGAGCACACATGGTGGCAGAGTGGGAAATGAGAACGATCTGAAACTGTAGGAGTGGCTTAAAAATCTTAGACACGTGTCCTCTCAGAGATAAACTTCGCTGATTCAGGAACAACCTGGAAACACTCCGGGGCAGAGGAAGGGCAGCACTAGAGGGAGCTTTGTCCTGGGAGTACTAGCCAGAAGAGGTGGAGGCACAGCAAGGAAAACTATGCTGGGTTGCTGAATTTGCTACTCCAGTTCAGAACTGGGGAGACGGCTCAGAGAGCAGCTACAGCTCCAAGAGTGAATGTCTCCAGAACAGGGGTAGGGGGTGGCAGGGAAGCAAGGCTCTGACTAGTGCTAGTTGGAGGTGGAGAAGTTGCTCTTGGTCCTATTAAGTTTCACCCTTATTATGCCTAGGCATGCATTTGTGTATATATAGGAACTTACCTCCAATTGTTCAGGGGAAAAGTATGATCCAGCCTGCAAGATCTCAGTCTGTCTGGGAAAGATGTTCTTGCTTGAAACAATTTTATGTGCAAGGACTGGTGTTTTCCAGTGACTGCTATAATACAGCTGCTTTTCAGGGTCAGGGTCTGCTGACCTTTGCAATTTGTTGCGTGGCAATGAACAGTGCTACATAGAGAAAATAGCACAGATAATACACTGTTGTCAGGCAACATCATTTAGGAACATTTTCATAGCTTTATTGCTTTAGCTATTCAAAATTAGGAAGAATCAACCTAGCTCTGCCAGTTTATTATAAACTGTACTGCACCGATTCAAAGCTCAGCTTTTTTCCTTTCACAGACACGGGAACAGACAAAGGTAAACATCTGTCCATCATAGAAATATTATTATAAATCCTTAAATTATTTTATTATACCACAGGCAAAAATAGGTTCTTGGAGAGAGCCAGCATGCTTTATCTTAAATTAAGTACTCACAGCCCAGTATATGCTTTAAAATTATTAATCATGTTCTCTTCAGTGCCCTCTCTCTTCCAGACTCATTGTAGAGTGGAAACTTGGACAGCATTTCTTGTGATTCCACGTTCGTCTCATCCCTAAAAGGTGCAGTGGAATCTCACAGCCCTGGAGGCTGAATTTCCCCCTCGTATACAACCACACCCTGAACAGTCTATGTGACACACTGCACATTTAAAAAATAGCTTGTCTTTTTCCTGCTGTGAGCATAGCTATCTCAGACAAATGCAAAGCTGCCCAATTATGGTTACGTGGTCACAGCTTAGTGGAATAGCTCTGACCCATGAATAGGAAAAACCTTTTCAGACAATGAGGCAGTATTTGAATTCTAATTGTTTTATCCCCTCAATCACAGCCCTAGGTACAACCTTTAGTAGCCTCAGCATGCGATTTTATTTTGACTGAACCTCAGTAAAACTCAACAATTCATATTTCATGTGCTCCTAGCGCCTCTAGTTTAGTCTGTGCAAGAAAAAAAGAAAAGGAAATATTAATGCTGAATCACGGGTTACTCCCCAAATGTGTGTGTGCATTCTTACTATCAGCAAATAGCAACTGTGGGCCTGCTTGCCAATGTAAGGCCCCACTGCAGTCCAGAGGACCACAGCTGTGGCACAGGGTGACTGCAGGGATCTTCTCTGGCTCCAGGAATATCCAGGAATGGTGGCACTGAATCTGCTGGGCATATCCAGACATAAAACCAGTGGGCATTCACATCAGACCTTCACATCTTCATCCTGGGGAGTTTACTAGGTGAAGGAAAAACAGAGGTACCACTGGCATATATGCATTGCATCAAGAGGAAGTGTAACTGCTTGTGCTTGTGCTCAGCTCCTAAACTTTCTTGCCTGTTGTGTGTGTGTATATAATTCTTTGTCGGAGTCCTTTCCTATGCATAATATTTTCTATGTGTACATTGTTGATCTCATGAGTTCTGCAACAGTTCTCCAAAGTCCTGCTGCAAAACCTGGAGCCTGAGAGTCAACCTGATGTTCTTAGCACAGAGCTAATGCTCTGCATTTGTGTGCTGTGTGTGGATGTATAGGAAACTTCAGACAGATCATAGCCACAAATACCCTGGGAGACACAGGACGTCTTAGTACGTATTGCCTGTTTCACAGGTGGATAAAACAAGGCAGAGAGGCAGTAAGGCACATTGCTGTCACCCCACGGTGTGGCCAGGGCAGAGCCAGGAACAGACTACTGAGATCTTTGGCTGGCTTTCTTGGCTGCGCTGAGCCATACGACTTGGTGCAGCATAGGGTGAGGTGTGAGCAGGAATGTGTGGAGGAGGCTTCCAGAGAACTAAACCGGTTCCTTTGTGCTCTAGGTGGACGTATGAGCTCGGGCAGACATGAGTGCAGTACACAAGCTGCCCTAAATTACACTGACTTGCTGCAGGTGTCCCTGCAGGGCCCTCTGTTCTTGCTCCCTGAGCAGGAGCTGGCAGATAAAATATTAACCAGTCACTGCTTAATTCTGCTGTTACACGTGTTCTTGTGGGATAATGGGAGAGGAGCAAATGACCAGATAACCCAGCTTGGAGGTTGCTGAGAGCTGAGAAAACCAGCAGCTTTCTGACCTATTTTACCACTGAAGCAGTGCAAAAGGGCTGGTTCAAGTAAAACGTCCAGAGCCCTGTTCTCAGGCCTGTTTCCCCTGCCAGCCCAGCCAGCTCAGCAGTGTGCCATACCTGGGACAGTCACCTGCCTGAACATAGACAATTCTCAGCGCATAATTCAGTATTGTGTTTCCTCTTGAGTCTTCTGTTGTTCTTTTGCTGGTAAAATATTAGCTGGATTTATTCTCTCTCACACTGGCATAAACATAAACTAAGTCTGCTGACTACAGAATTACTCTGTGTTTATCCATTTGTTTCTGTATTTCGCATGATTGTAGAATTCCACTCACTGGAGAGGAAATGCTGTAAAATACTAACTTCCACTGCAAGGATGCTGATGGTCCTTCTGATGTAGAACTGGATGAACAGTGACAGTTTGGACAACACATCTTTGAAACATAGTGAAGGCTGTCTTGTCCAACCAGTCCAAAACAAGACAGAGAGTAACAATTTTTCAAAAGAATCTTGTAATACAGGAAGAACGGAAGGAGGAGAGTACTTTAGGATCGTAATTGTTTTATGATTAAATTGATAAGATTTTTGCTGTTTTGTTTTTACAATTGCATTGGTATTAAGTAGATTGAGGTCTGTTCTGCCCTGTTCTAGCTTTATAATGCAGCCCATGCCATATTAATTGAGTGCTTCCAAGGATGTCAGTGAGTAGGATGACCAATATATATCATGCAACTGTTCTCCCCTCTCCATGGAAGGAGGTACTTCTGCAGTACAGGACCTTGTTTTGGTGAGGTGTTTGGGATTCTGTTTTCCTTGTTATTGCGGTTTGGATTGGGGAAGGGGTTCTTCTTCAAATCAGTACATGTCTCTCAGGGTTTTCCCTAAGGAAAGCAGGTCAGGGGAAAGAATATACCATGCACTTAGCGTGGAAAGTGACGAGACTTGCAACACATCTCAGTCCCAATTGGGGAGCCTTTTGACAAGCCTCAGGCTCTCACAATGATGTGAGCCTCATTGTGCCAGATGCCAGGGTCACCGTCTTCATTGTCGTGCTCTGGCAACCTTTTAGCTACCACCCCAGGCCTCAGCATGGCAAGCCTTGAGACGTGGACCAGGACCTCAACTTCAGAGGAAGAGGGTGTATAAAGTAGCAAAGGACAGTTCTGCCTGTGCTTGAGAGGGTCACCAGCACCATACAGGTCTTCGAGGGCTCCCCTATCACAGGAAGGTTGTGCCTGGGAGCAGGCTTTAGCAACAGTCAAAGCAAAACATTAGCTAGGGCCACGGCAGAGGCTGAAAGGAGTAAAACAACCTTGGCTGTCCTGTCTGCTTTTCCTATCCAGCATTTGCTTCCTGTGCAGCTGATGTCCCCTCCTGCCCAAACAGCCCTCTCATCTGACTCCAGTGGGACGCAGGCGTTTCTGCTGCAAAAGCCACTGCTCACACCAGCAGCCAAACCTCCTCTTCCTCCCACACATTCACGCAGGACTGGGCCCATCCTGCTGCCCCTACAAACAGCCACCATCCCGCAGCGCTCAGCAGCCCTGGATCCAGAGGCGAAGCAGCAGCTGTAGCCCAGCTGAGCCACACACGTTGCTCACTGAGCACAGCGAGCACAGTGAGCACAGTTGGGACAACTATTTTTAAATAAGACATGATAATTAACGTGTCTCCCTTCAAGTGCACAGGAGTGCTGGGAGGCCATTAACTTGTACAGCTGTGATATTTCTTTCCCCAAATGCTTGTAGCCAGTGTGTCAGCAGGAGATGTTACACAGTTAGGACAGCACAATGCCTTTCTATAAGTGTCTGTCCTCGCTTTATTTCAGGACTAATTACAGCCCGCAGTGGATATATACCCTTTCTAAGTGGGAGATCCTGTTCAGTTTAATGGCCTCCCTCTTTTGAATAAGGACAAGTTGCCAACACAAAAGTTGGTCAGGTCAACTGTTTGCCCTAACCCAACCAGCCTACTTCAGTATCCTCAAGCACTGACATGATTTTCTTTGGAAGCAAGGAAGTATAAAATCAAATGAAGAACGTGGCTTAAGCAGGAGCAGAGTCTTTCAAGACCCAGCATTGGACTTTTACTTGAAGACTGTACGCTGTGTTTTCAAGTGAATTGGAGTGGGACCATCTTTTTGTTCTCTTTGTACAGCACCTAATGCAATGGTGCCAAAGCCACGGAAAAGGCTCCTCTGCACCATCAGCAGCTACATCAGTGCCTGGAGACATCCATCTGTGACTATGAAATAAACTTGTCTCCTTCCCTGCCTGCATCCTGAATTGGACGAGCATCTGAACCTTCGGTTTGTGCTTTCCATTTAGGGTAACCTCAGACACTTGGTTTCCACTTGTCTGGAAATACGTGTGCTGAAAGCTATGTGCTCTTCCTTCACTGTACAATGTGGACTGCTGCCTGGCCCCAGGCTGGAAACTAGTATTTCCCTCCTGTACCTACCCATTCTGAAAAGTCAAAGTCTCATCCCTAGACTTTCTTTCCCTCTTTCCAGTTTTATTAGCCACTTCCTTCAGAAAGAATAGCTTGTTGTTGTATCTATGCTCACAGAACAGCTCTAGCTCTAGCTCTGGACATCACGTATTTCTGTTATGTGACAAAAATGCTGCCGTGTTTTAAGACCAGGTCTCCCTTAGGGATTCTTGTATCAATAAACATGCCGCAGTGAATTCACCACTCCTTTGTCCTGTTCTGATAGGATGAATATCTGACGATGCTTGAGTTTGTGGGACTTGGAGAGAGGGCTTTAAGCACCCATTGTGGTTATGCTGGTGTAAATACTCTTAAACAACCGCAAAGAATGGTCAAAATATCCACACACAGATGTGCAGTTGCTGCTTGCAAGTACATGTAGATGCTGTTAGCACAGCAGAGTGTAGCTGGTTTAAAAAAAAAGATACCTGCTGATGTACATGTATTCCTGCATTTAGTGTTCCTTTTAAACGTTCCCACTTTCTGTGAATGCAGACACGAGGAAACAGGAGCAACAGATGACCAGAATCTGCAGATGCTTGCACACAGGGGGAAGCTTATGCCCATGAATAGTGCCATTATAGTCAGCAGGGGCACTTCTCTGAGAACAATTGATCTCATGAAAGACCAGTTCCTGACCAAGTACAGACACTGAGGAAATGGATCGGAGTGGAAAGAGTCTAAAAATCTCTCTTCCTGCACTGAATTCAAAATAGCATTTCTCTTAGTGGAAAAACAAACATAAGTTCATGTTGGGTGTCTCTGTCAGTCTGCCTGTGAGATTGGCAATTCACACCTTCTGCAGATTCAGAGACCTCTCTGCCCCTGTTTATGCTCTGGAGGTTATGCCTTAGTAACAAAAAGCTGATCAGCTGTAACATCAGTTCCCTTTCTAGGGGAAATTCCTAGCTGTGAAATCCTAGCAGAGACAAATTGCCATTCTTTTCTTTTTTTTTTTTTTTTTTTTTTTTCTCTTGGCCAGTCCAGGCCAACCCCAAAACTGCCACCTGGGCTTGACCTTGACGACTACTTTGAGAGCAAATTGCAGATCCTACTGTCTCAAAGTGCTGACATACAGACAACTATTTCCAATGAGTTATCTTGATGCAGAAATCACGCTGTATCACAGCCAAGAGCCTGCTCCCTCTGCCAAGCAGGACCTGTGCCTGGGGGCCACAGGAGCTGAGAAAGTGCTGTCTGTGGCCTACCCTGAACCGAAAAGGACAGATGGTATCCTGGGTACCTCAGCTACAGCCCTGCCTCACCCAGGGGCAATGCCACAGCAAGTGGATGTGCACAACATTCACATTTGGCACCTGGGGATGTGGGAGTCATCTCCCCTCCGTGGGATGTGCCCACCCCAAGCCACACAACTCCAGCAGGGTGGGCTTCTCACCAACCTCGGTCTGGTGTGAGTGCCCAACCTGCTGCAAAGCATCAGGACTCAGCTGCTGTGCCTGGGCAAAGGGGATGCCACCCAAAATACCTGGGCTAGTCCATGCCTTGGGGACCTGGGTAGCCTTTAGCTCCGCGTCCCTAGGGGTGCAGGCACCACCCTCGGCCTTGACCGCTGTGTCCGGGGGGGGAACACGAAGGCCGGCAGGCGTAGGGAGGCTGGTATGTGGAGGAAAGGCGGGAGGATGCGTGTCCGTCCCCCCGCCCGCCGCGCCCCGGGCTGTGCCCCGCCGCGGGACCTGCTCCGCATGCTCCGGCCGCGGGTGGAAAATTGCTCGTGTGTCTTTAACCCACGGCGGCCAAAACGCGGCGGCGGTGGTTTGGGTGTTTTTTTTTTTTTCTTAGTTAACAATGGAAACTTTTTTTTTTTTCTCTCAGTATTTCCCTCCAGCCGAGCAGCGCCGAGCGAGCAAAAAAAAAAAAAAAAAAAGAAACTTGTTCCGCTGAGTTCAACCCCAGACAGGCTCACAACTTCCTTCCTGCTCTCCTACCCCCTCCCTCCGCTCTCCTCCTCCTCGCCGCTCCTCTCCCTCTCCTTCTCCTCCTCTCTCCGCCTTTCCAGCCGCACCGGGAGCGAGCGCGGTGCGGACCTGGCCGGAGCGCGGAGCCGCCCGCGCAGCCTCCGCCGCCGAAGCGCGGAGCTGGGGAGAACCCGGCGCCCCTCGGCTCCCCCCGGCTCCTCCCCCTCCCCCCCCCGGGGCGAGGAAAGCCGCTTGAATCCGCGGAG
>WUAM01000309.1:770772-794316 GCA_024336885.1 Actenoides hombroni
GTGAGACACTGGAACAGGTTGCCCAGAGAGGTGGTGGAAGCCCCATCCTTGGAAGTTTTTAAGCCCAGGCTGGATGGAGCTCTGAGCAACCTGCTCTTGTGGAAGGTGTTGGAAGGGGTTGGAACTAGATGATCTTTAAGGTCCCTTCCAACCCTGACAATTCTATGATCATTGCCCAGGGAAGGTGCTTAGCGCATCAGGTAAGCTGCCAAACGATAGAGCCTCCTTCAGCCCTGCTGTGGGAAGAGTAGGAGGATGAGGAGAATGAGGTGGACACCTCTGTGTTTCCAGTCTCCCAGCACAACACAGCAGACCTGTCTGGAGTGCTGGGCAGTGCTTCAGGCTCTTTGTAAATGGAGGTTGTGCACTCCGGGGAGATCACAAAGCACCACTCTCAGTTTGGTAGCTTATCTTCTACCTACTCATGTAGCCTTCTCAGGGAATAAGCAGCTTTTTCATGGGCTCTCACCCACGGAGGCTAAGTGAAGATGCTGCCATAACCTAATGAGAGACAAACACTGCTATTTCAAGTCCATTTTCATCATCACTTTTTAGCTCAGTGGGAAGGGTTTCTTCTCTGCTCACATTTTCCAGGGTTGACAGTGCAGGAATTACATGGCACATAGCAGATCCTTTTCATAGAAGAACTTACTTGCTAGCACAGCTGCTCTCTCTTGCATATTTTGTTTCTCCGACATTTTCATACTGAAAATATTTATAAAAAGTAGGTAAAAGTCCAAAGCATTTCCAAGGTTCAGGAAGAATAAACATTTGGCCCGTCATCCCTAGGGTCCCCAGGTCTGGAAAGAGCCACGTTTCCTCCCCTTCTAATAGGAACTGCAGGATGCCAGGAGCTTAGCTGGTTAGACCCTTTGAACATTAAGCTGAATGTCTGCAGAGTGAAGTTCCTGGATTAGTGGAAACTTTACGGTTTTGTCTTTACCTTTTTAAAGCCTTGCAATGACAAAAAACCCCCATCAAACTGTAGTCAGCACCTGTCTCATGTTTTCCATATTATTTCTATAATGTTTTAGGACAGATTTGCATGTGAAGAAAATATTAGCACAGCGCTGAGCTCTCTCATGCTATGCAATGACTGAAAGCCAATGCTGAGCTAATGTTTTCTTTACGTGTAAATCTGTTTTAACCCAATAGAGAAATAACTGCATCTGTGTATGATGGTAAATGCCGCTTCAGTTGAGATTAGTCTTCTGTAATTGTAGATTGTTTTGTTTATACCAGTAGGTAAATTTGTGCAGTAAATTTGACCTGTTTTCTTCCAATGAAGCCCAGCCAAGCTTTCTAAGAAAGATATGTTAATATTTAACAAACAATGAAAACTAAATGTTAACATTTTGAAATCACTGAGTAACTTTGCAGCCTAATCCCTGTTTTCATATATGACTTTTCAAGGAATGTGGGCTTCCACGTTTCCTGGGTCACTTGAAATGGCACTTTTATGGAGTTCATCGTACTCAGCCTTGTTGGATGCCTCCTTGGGATAAGTCTCATCCTAAGGTACCTTTCCTCTTTGTTGGCTCTGATGGAGTGTTAAGGACTAGCCCAGGAGTGTGCTCAAGACAGAGGAATCTGTTTCTAAAGTACTCGTGAATGCCTTCTATAAAATTTATCAGAATTTCATTTTTATTCATACAAATAAAAAGCCAGGTTATGCAAAGCCTGTACAGTGGCTGCAGGTAGTCCAGGAAGCTGCTCCAGTCTGAGGTCCACCAGCTTCAAAAGCAAGTATCTCTGATTTGGCTTTGAAATCGGTACTTTGGCAGCAAAATGTGTGATTTGCTCTGTAACAGGGATGATCACCCAGCAGTGCCTTTCAGCATGAGTCGGTGTGGGGATGTTCATAGGCTCAGGGTCTCCAGCTGCAAATTTCAGTCTGGGTGTACATGCCATGGATGCGCTCAGAATTGGTGGAAGCTTTTAGGAAACTTTTAGAAAGCTTTTAGAGATTGTAGCTTCTTTCCCAGCCATGGTGGGAGTTCATCACCACAGAGCTGCTGTCATGGCCGTGTGCCTGTGGAGACACTTACTGCCATAGGCAGCCACAGGTTATGTTGATCGAGTGCTGGCATTTTCTGACTTTAGTTTCTCAGAGATAGGCATTATTGGAGTCTGAAGCTTGCTGCAAGCAAGACCCATGTTAGCCTTTTCCCTCTCACAGTGTTTATTTCAATGTTATACATTTCAGTCATGAGAAGGAAAAAAAGTGAGTTTTTTACAGTAAAGAACGTTCATTTCATTAACAACGTGGAAAAGGAGACAGCCTAGTAGAGGGAATTCAGTTCTTCCTTTCAGATCTAAGATTTACTGCTAGCCAAAACACAAGGACTGCTTTTGGAAGGAAAACTAGGAGGGGTAAGACAACAAGTGCTTAGCACTTACAACTTCTTCTTGTAAGCAGTACAGTGTATTATCTGATCAGCGCTACACAACAGGAACTGCATTAGCATTCAGCACTACTGTGGTTTTAAGTAATAGTAAACCATCCCTTGTCTCCCTGAAAGATAGATACAGGCTTGGGAGTGACATACTGACAGACATTTTAAAGAGTTTGATTCAAAGGACAGGGTCAGACTGTCTCTTCACTATTTGCTTCACATATTTAATTTGCAGAGAGGTTGGCACCTGCAGTTGCCGTGGTGTGGACCTCGCTGAATTGATGGGAGTTTTGCCTAGGGTTTTATCCTTGGCTTCTGGGCTTTCATCCTTGACTTTAAAGTCTTGAACTTGACAATTTTGCAAAATAGGGCTTTTGGACTTTGTGAAGCAGGGGGAGGGCTCAGCCTGCAGTCTTTACCATCATAAAACTCCTTTCAGCCTGAACGGTTTGGGCTTTGCCTGAATGAAGACAAGGAGTAACCAGCACAACATCTTGGTGGGATGGCTATGCCAAGGAGCAGGCCCAACCCTCTCCCCTCATCGACGTTTGCAGAAGGGGCTACCAGAAACGTAGCACTGAGTGGAAGTTATCAGAGGGCTGAACAGCAGCAGCACCTACCTTCAGCATCACCTCCTCCTGCTCCTCCCCCTTTGCTTCCTGTCCCTTTGCCCTTGCTTGGGCAATTAATCTGCTGCAAGATAGAATCAAAGAACCCTCTTCCTTTGCTAAACAATTTCGCTCCTTTTGTTAGGGTCAGATAAAATGCTGATAAAAGCTGTTATAGCTCCCCCAAAGCCAGCAGGAGCATGCTGCAGGTTTGGTCCTTGATCGTTTTTCGCCTTGCTCTCCCCTGCATATATCCAGTTACATCTTGTGGTAAATCCAGCATTAAACTGAATAAATGAAGCAGAGACACGGTCCCCATGGGGGTTTTGCCGGTGGATAGGTACAGTACTTCAGAGCCTTTGGGGACAGGAGCTTTATAAATGGAAAGATCTGCAGGGTGACTTTTTGGAAAGTGCATTTTAGGGTTGGGTGGTTTTTTCTCCTTTCTTGCTAAGCAATCTCCAGTCGCTGCTGCTGGGGAAAAGGGCAGGAGTGGAGCCTGGCCTTCAGCTCACCTCTGAGCCTAGTTCATTGCAGCTGTACTTTGACAAGGTGTTTTGGAGAGGCGTAGGAATAGCTTTTTATCCCATTGAGCTAAACACATTCAGAACCTTTTTATTAAATGGGTACTTAAAATACAATGGTCGAGGGAGCCCACGTGTACTCAAAAGAGAGAAGACCAGGGCACTGAGGAGGGGCAGGGGTGAGGGGGAGGTGAGCAGTCTCCTTCTCAGCATGTGGACCATAGGAATTGCTCTGCTGGCAGCTGCAAGCCCCCTTAGCTATCCGGGGGCACCCTCCCACTGCAAGCGAGGTACAGAGCAGCCGAGGGGGCGATTAGCAACGTGTCCAAATGTAATATGGTTGTTATTATGGGTAATATATATTTAACACTCTGCAGGGACCACTCAAGCCTGCATCTGTAGGAAGGGGAAAAAAGTCAGGTTTGCTTTTTTGGCAGAGCTCAGATCAGAGAGTTCAATCTGCAATCTCGCTTGGTATGTTTTATGTGGGTGGGTTTTGTGAAGTTACAGACAAAGTTATTGCACCCTCAGGCTACTCACATTAAACGTTTCTCCAATTTTAGCAACATTCTTTCCAGACTCAGCTACATTTGTTTTTATCTTCTCTATGGCAATTGATGAACTAAGTGTAAAATGTATAACTCCGCAGGTCTCCTGTTATATATTTCTTCCACAGCTGTAGCCGAATCAGGACAATATAATACAATGACATGTTGTAATGGCTAATGCTTTCTTTAATACATTCCAGATTAAAGGAGTCAGCAAAGTTTACATATCCAAAGTCATAAATTTAAACAATAATAACGACAAATCCCAAACCATTATATCTTGAGAGTGTTGAGGGGTTTTTTTTTTCCTCCTATCTTCTCTGGTCTGACTACAGTCTGTTTGTAGGAAACTCGACAGAACAGATAAAAAGATGATGAGACAAACAACTTAATCCCTTAATAATGTCAAGTGGAAAATCCAACAACAGATTGGCAAGGAACTCAAATAACAACTGCAAAATGGCCCTTACTGAGGACTACAGACCAAAAAAAAAAGGTCAAGCTTGGGATATAATTAGAGATGAGCCTGAATCGGTGCCCACAGGTTCAAACATTTCTTTGAACTCTGAAATGGAGCCAAGTTCCCTTTTTCTGTCCATGCTGGCATAGTATCTGCTCAGCTCTACTGAAGCCAGTTCAGTGTCGCCTTGTACCTTGGGCTGCCCTCCGCACCCACACAAAGTGACTGTGAAAGGCCCCAGGGTGGTATTTCTACCTCTGGGTGCTGTTGCCCATGGATGCATGGGGTAGCAGTGAGTGTGCGTTGCCCAGGTAGGTGCCTGTCATGGCAGCATAAGGAGGAGGAGAGAGGGGCACCGAATGCCGGCACCACGCTGGCATCTGAGATCCACCATCTCATCTTGGTGGGGACTGGCACACAGCTTCACCCCCTACAGCAACCCCCATTCCTACTGCTCAGGGTAGTCTCCAGCTGGCATTAATAGATATGCCTTGAAAGCAAGGCATGTGCTCACAGAGGTAGGAGGCATTGGCCAAGCAGCTTCAGAAAAAACGTGTTAATTATTGTCTTCTCGGAGCTGTGTTTACTTAGAGCTGCCAGCCCTTCACGCTGGGGTTTCGTTATGGGAGTGTCTTACTGGGGTGGAGACCAGGGCATCTAGAAAGGAAACAAAGGAAAGAGTTTTTAGAACTGTGTCTTATCTCTATCCACCTGAATGACTGTTGTATTTTAAAAGAATATGTGAAACACATTGTTTGTAAAACCCCTGACAAGTATGCTCTCCCAGCTCCATTGTTTTAATGTTCTCCTAGGAATTTGTATATAAAATGTTCCCAATCCAGTTTATCTCTCTCTGCTTGACAAATCCTGTGTTTCCCTTCCGTACTTTTAGCGGAGTGGGAACTAACCTTGATCTTTTTGCAAAGCCAACAGAATTGCCTTGTTGGGTGTCACGTTGCCACCTTCACACACAAGCAGTGCGTGTCGCAGTTTTTGAGCAAGATGTACGACCACGGAAAAAAAGGCCTGCATAAAGCTCATACTTCCTTTGGAAAAGCAGTTCTGAGCTGAAACAGACCCTCTCTCGAAGGAGGGAGCGACTAATGTTGTCTATCTCTCATGGAAGCCCCCTTGCACAGCAGGTTAAAACAAATGGCCTGAAGCCAGGGATACAGCTCAGCTCCTCCATCATGAGCAGCCCCTCATCTGTGTCTAATCTTGAGGAGAAAAGACCTGGCCTCTCTCCTCAGGTCTCTGTTTTCTTATGTTACCCTTCATTGCTGGAATGGCTTTTTCGAGACAAGGAAGGCAGTGCAAGAGTCCAGGTGGTCAGAAGTGACAATAATGTTGACCAGGTGCTGGGCTGGTAGTGAGAGGGAATGCAGAGGTAGCACGATGCCACTTTGGATATTCTTCTCTGTTTCTGTATTGTACAACCTGATCGGCTCCGATATTTGGTCTTCAAACTTTAGGGCTGCTTAAAGGCAGTTCCAGATCGCAGGTTTGTTCTTGTGGATGGGAACCCTTCCCAGAAGGGAGAAAGCTCGGAGGAGCCTGTTTAATACAGGCTGATCTCATGCTTGAGCGTACGCAGGAGCTGACCTTTCTGCGCTGAAATAAGAAGTGATGGGAGTAGAATAAATGACAGCCTTGAAAGAAACGCCAAGTACCTTATACTTGCACCTCAGCAGAAGGAGTCAAGGTGGGGAAGCTGAGAACTGCAGAGGGGCCAAATGACGGATTGAAAAAGCGATCTTTCAGCAGTGGGTTTGGTGGATCTTTGCAGAGCAAGCCTGCAGGGGAAAGGCTATTGAAGTGTGAAACTGAGATATGCCGTTATGAACCCTGGAGTAGAATTTTAATTGGGTGGGTAGGTTGGACAGACTCTGTTAGGGATGTTATCCTGACAACAGCTGCAGCACTTACCGACAGGTTGGATGTGAGGACCGAGAGAAAGAAATCCAAGTTTTCCACTTGCTAAAAGTTTCAGGGTAGGAGCAAAACCCTCACAAATGAGAGGGGTAACATTTGCACTGATATTGTAAAGTCATAAATTGTTCTACGAATTGCCAGCCTGCAAAGAATCAAGCCTCTGTATTGCATTGCAAGCCTCAGAGCTGTCATGTTTCTATTGAAGGCAAAGCCAAAATTTCCATAAACTTGATAGGAGGCAGCTCCAAGCCCTCCCCCCCGCCGTGGTACACCCCCTTAACCTTCAGGGCCTGGCACTGAATGCAAGATTTTTCCAAGAGAACAAAAACTCAAAGCACTCGCCTAGTATGCAGAAGCCACAGCCTGATGAGGAAATCCCTCTGCGTGGTGGCTTCTGTCAGAGCCCAGCTCCCTCTTTGGTCTCAGTAGAGAGTGGCTCAGAGCTTTTCCAGGGCAGCTATGGTGGCGGGTTGGACCGCTCTGTGCCACAATGCCCATTGCTGCCTGGAATGATGCTTGGGTTTGCCCTTCTGGCTCACTCTTCCTCTGGAGCATCTGTGCTCTGTCCCCAGGGCAAACAGACCCCCAGCCTCATCCGGACAAACCCTGGCAGGACAGAAGATTGTAGGAGCTGTCTGGAGCTGGAAGAACAGTTTTTTGGCAGAGAGTAAATTTTCCAGCAAATGTCAAGAGGGAGGGGGAGTCAAAATGATTCACAAATTCAAATACATTTTCTGAATAGTTCTGGCCTAGAAAAAATACAGAGGTGGGGGAAGAGGGAGGGATGTTAAAAATAGCAATGAGTGTCATTCTGACACTTTCAGAATGAACCATTTCATTTTGGGAATGGTTTGTTTATGTTTTGCAATCATTTGAAATGTAGATTTGATTCAAAATGGCATTTTTCACTTAAAAGTTGACCTCACCACTAAAACATACTGAAAGAAGAAAAGAGAAAAGATTTTTTAGAACTTACATAACCCAAAATGAATTGCCTTCTTTTGCTTTGGCTCCAGATAAGACGTTTCAGTGTTTTCCTTCCACGGCCCGTGACTTTAGCTGTGTTCAGCCCAACCTGAACATCTCCTCTCCTCTAGTTTTTTTGGTTGAGCTCTGATGTAAAAAAACCTGTGCTGTGTCCAGCTCCCATGCTGGCCAACCTTCAAGTCTAATGCCATGGAGCAAGTACTTTAGTTTAATCTGAGGTCAACCACATGTTGCCGTGATTCAAACTGAAACCTGTGGTATCAAATGAATAAGAGCTGTAGGTTTTGTAGATAACTGGCAGCTTCTCCGGAAGATGCAGCATCGAACCTCATTTAGAAAAATAACCCAAACTCCTTGGGGCCCTGAAATCTGATCTAGAAATCTTCAGTGAAGCCGGAGTTTGCAGACAGCTGAATGGCAGACTTTCACTCCCTCGACACTCACACCGGTCTCATTCAACTGACTCATTAAAGGGAAACAAGCAAACAGCTAGTAATTACTTTGCTGTAGCCAGAACGTGCTGCAGAGTTTCCCTGGGCAGAGGGGAAGGAACACGTGCATTTGCTATACGATGAAGTGTCATCGAGGTTACTGTTCCTTGCTGTGTTTTCTGCCTGGCTGGGACATGTTGTGCCGTTTCCTCAGCTGAAAACCAACCCTTCATGTCTGCAAGGGAGTCTTCTTTGCTAAGATTCACCTTGACTGTCTTCTGAGCCCCTTCCCTCTGCACCGTGGGTGGGTTTGGGCACAAAAGGGAGAGAAAAAAGATGCTATATTGCAGGATGGCAAACTTTTTAGCAGCAGCCCCTCTTGGGCAGGGGTCGTAGGAAAGATCTTCATTTGTGGAACGATCCTGGGTTTTACCTGCAATAGGAAGGTTCATAAGCATTTTTCTGGCCTGCTGTAAGGTTAGCATTACTGAAGGGCAGATCTTATGGTGTGGACAGGATACGGACATTTTTATCGTTGAGTTGTGTAGAGGCGAGGGGCTGGCAGTGGCCGAGCGACAGAGTGGGATGTGCTCCCTGTGGGCTCTGGCAGCGATGGGAGCTCGGGTGGCTCTGCTGCTCTCTGCAGTGGTTCTGGGTCCCTCGGCAGTGGGAGGTGATCAGTGCCTGCAGCGGGACAAGGAATTGAGGCCAGTATGTGTGAGCCAGCTCTGCAGCTCCCTCAGCCATGCCTTTAGTGTTAAAACACTGCCAACTCAAGCTCTCCCCTAAACAGTGAGGATAGCCTATAAACCCATCAAATGTTTCAGGGTTTTTTTTGGAAGTGCTGCATTTGATAGATTTCCTAGTTTCTATTCCTTTAACTCTCACACGGGATGATTTTTCAGTCTTTCCTCTGCAAGCCAGAAAGCTAGAAATGTACTTGCTTTTTAAAAACGAAAGCTCCGAGTCAGCCACCAGCCTGCAGGAGCTGGGAGCTGTGAGAACAAGGCAGAGCTCACCCTAAAAGTGCAGGAGCGGGCAAAGGGACTGTTTCAACCACCACTTCTCTCAGTCAAGAAGTGGGCTGAATGGAAAGAAAGGCCAGAAGGGCAGAGCGTGTCAAATGATTCGGCTTACCTGCAACAAAGGGAGAACGCCAGCTCTCCCTCCCCACCCCAGCCAAAACAAAAAGCCCATACACAGCTAACCAACGCAAAATCTGCCTTCCTGTTCGTACGGGTGTCGCGAGGCCCGGGATAGCAGGTGGCATTCGACCCTTGCATCTCCACTGAAGCTCAGACTCATCTCCCAGGCAACATCTGGAGGTAGGGGCACAGGTACAGATAACACGTGGTCACTGAAGAGCAAGGACCGTACGAACTGCACGCAGAGGCTCACACCGCTTCCACTACCTTTTGATATGAAACACAATTTGAAAGCTAATCACTTTTTCCCACAGGTAAAGGTGATTCAGAGATCTTTGACAGAAGCAGCTGCCAGCAGATGGGGAAAACAGCTCTGACTCTATTAATCTTAAAGTGAGGAAGCAGCACAGAGCCCAGTGGCCAGCACTTCAGTACAGATTTTAAGATTTCAGCAAAAATCTTGACTTTCCATTAAACAATTGCATTTGGACAGTGATCTATGGAAGGCTGCACACATCTTTTGACGAGGAATCTTAGGCTCAGAAAATACCAAGCAGGGTCGTTGAACCATCCTAAACTGTCTCGTCGTTGAATGATGCAGGGGTGCTGTGTGAAGTGATGCCAGGTGTTCTCTAGCAGCTCTAAGGGTATTTGGATTTCAGTTTACTCTCACTATTTGGATTTCAGTTTACTCTCACTTTACTCTCATATGGTGACATGTTCTTCAGTTTGCCTCTTAGATTAAGACACTGCAATGTTCACCTTTCTCCTTTCCAGCTGATAGGGTAGGTGTCTTTGCTCCCTCAAGGGGAAGGAGGTGAGGATATTCTTTTTAGTGTGCACTTAGAGCTATTACTTATTTAAAGGGAAGTAATCTCCAAAGCAGAGGTGTGAACGTTGGGTGTATCCCATTTTCAATTGATGGGCTGTGCGTTTTTCTAAGGTGCTCCATCTGCAGGGTTAACTTCAGTGAAATAGCACCAGGAGGGCAGTTGTGAAGGTTGTATACAACATGCAGATGGTCTTCTGGAGAGCAGATGCCTTTGGAAGACTAGCTAAAACAACTGTTGGCATAACAAACAGAATTAGAATATTTTCAGGATATAAAATTCAGGGTGGAAAGCAGCTTTACTGGCTATTGTCAGAAACAGAGGCTTGCATAACAGCAGCGTTTTCTGTATACTAGCAATCAAGTTACTTGCTTGGGAATTAAATTGCAAGTCAGTTTAGACAATGTGATCAGCTGTAACATAACATGTTACAACACACTTACTGAATGTTATTACTTGGTGTCAGTGTTTATTGAACCCAGCCGGGATTTGAGAAACACGCTTTGGCCCAGGAAACACAATATGATGGCACTTAACGTCTCTAAAACAGCACAGCTAGTGTTAGAATTTTGGGGAATAAATTCTCCAAAGATAAAGTACTTTGGAAAATACCTGCTAATCCCTTGAAACCCCTAAGACATATTAATTTTCGTACTGGGTAATGAAATGCCACAGATTTCACCACTAATCTCAAAAAATATCCTGTGGTTTTTGGATAAGCAAGAGAGGCTCCAGGTGTAGGTTCAGTGGCTGATTTTGCAGCAGCAGTTCCAGCTGATCTCACTGGAAAGTGTTTATTTGCTGCTGTCCGCTGGTCCCTTGCTCACTACTGCAAGAACCAGAGCTAGCAAACAGTGCTCACTGACTCCTTGAACTACGCTTCCTTCTCATTTTTGTGGAGAAGAACCAACACTCTAGAACCTCACTTCATTTCAGTTGCAAGCTGGGAATGAGATTGGGCCAAATCATCTCTGTCATAGCTCAGTTGAGTCTGGTGGGCTTGCCCGAGGGATAGATCTGATCCGAAGTAAGAATAACATGAAACGCAGATGGTCTGGGTTAGTGCATTGTTTGTATAAGTGGCTAGACCGTGGAGATCTGCCCACGTTGCAAAATCCCCTCTCCCAGCTGGGTCCGTCAGGGATCCTTTGGAAAGCACAGCATGGTCAGACCAGCAACAAAATGTTGTTGAGACCCTACAGTGGGTCTCTTGCACTCAGAGTTGAGGACCGTGTTGTCAGTGGTGCACGTGCGCAGCTCACCGACTGATGAACCGGCATCTCAGGGAGCGGGGCAGAACAAATTGCCGTGCCCTCCAATGGGAGTGGAGCTATAAATACATTTTTGGAACAAAAATAGGAACCATCCACCAGAACTATTTCTGATGACCTCAAAATAAAGTTAGAATTTTGGGTTTTTCCTCTGTTTCTTAGCAGGGCTGCTGGGCTCTCCAGCAGAACAGGAAGTAGGCTGAGGAGTCGTTTGAGTAACCAGAGTTGTCAGATCAATGGAAAAAATGGTTTGAGTACATCTTGTGAAAGCGCAGCCAGCGATTTTGAAATTACTGCAGTTTCTCTTCCTAGATCAAGACTGGTGTTCATGCCAAGGGGACTTATGGCTAACACTGTTGTGTCTGTAAGCAAACAAAGCGTTTCTTTTTGATGGTGTACACGATGTGCACCCAGGGGTGAAGCAGAAGTCTTTCCCTTGGTGTCCTTGGATTGGATTCCAGATGAGTTAGTCTCTCAACATGATCAGGATCCTATGTAATTTTGAAATTCCTACCGTGCTGTTTGGAAGACAAGTAAACTTGCTTTTACTGGGAGTTGTGCATGGGGAAGTCCAGGTAGGTGAGGAGGGAGAGGATAAGAGACACCATTTTGCTGGCAAGGAGAAAGATGCAAAGTTTTCAATCTCAGAATTGAGGCTGGTCCTACATTTTGGTGACACTTACAGCTTCTTTCATGTTTTACAAGCTCATCCAAAAATTGAATGCACGCCAAATTAATCTTTCAAGGGAAGCAGAGCTGGATCGAAAATATCTCCAGCACAGATAATTCAAAGGAAGTGCAACTTTAAAAAAAAAAGCATGTGAAGTGCCTCTAAGAATCTACCTGTTTTTTCCTGTTTTCTTTTTTCCTTTTTTTCTTTCCTCCCCTTAGTCCCACATTTTGCCTCTTTGCTGTCTCATCATGTCACCGTTTCCTTTTTTTTTTTTTTTTTTTCCCCTTTCACTGTTCTCACAGAGGCATACAAAGGGTTTTCGATCTCATCACATGCTCCAGCTGGAACTAGAGCACGACTCTCTTCTGACTGTATTTTCCCTGGGATTTTGTCAAGTTTAGCTGCAGACGTGCCCCAGCTTTTCAGTGATTGTCTTTTCGTCTGTCCTCCGCTTGCGACATTCCCCATTGCGGCCGGGCAAAGGCCAGTTCAAGCTGCGAAGAGGCGGAGATGCCGTGAGTGCTGGGAGAGCAAGGGGCAGCAGGGGTGCCCGTGGCGAGTGGGATGGGGCGTCTGTGGGGAGGGAGGGGAGCAGCGTGGGAGAGCAGGGCCAGAAGGGAGAGATAAGGTGGACAGGAAGGGAGCGAAGGGGAAAAGCAGGTGGAAAAGGGAAATGACCACCGAGGCCAGGAAGGCTAAAGAGAATGCAAGGGAAACTGCGAAGCCATCTGGGAATCTGCTTTAGCCACGTGTAAATCGCACACGTCCTTGCGGCTTCCCTCTCTGCGCAGAGCAAGGCAGCACCCAGAGGAGGCCGGGCAGAGCCGGGATGGCGGCGTGCAGCTGCGTGGGGTGAGCCTGCGCGGGTGCGGGGCCGGGGCGGCACACGGGGGGACACAGGAACCGTCCCGGCGCAGGTGTGGGGACAGCCCCGTGCAGGTGTGGGGACAGCCCCCACGCGTGTGTGGGGGCACCGTGAGGGCGGGCACGGGGGTGAGGGGAAGTGAGTGGGTGCTCCGAGGTGGGGCGTGGGAGCGGGCAGAGCTCGGGGAGAGCTGGGTCCCGTGAGGACGTGGGCGGAGGGTGATGGAGCTGCCGCTGTGTCAGCTTGTGGGTGACGGCAGGGGCAGAGCGGAAGGAGAGATGGGTGCTGTGGGGTGGAGGCAGAGTGGGCAGTCAGGGAGAAACCGAGTGCAAAAGCTGATCGGGGGCTGGAAAAGGAGGAAACTGTGGGGAAGAACCGTGTGAGAAGTTGCAGGTAGTGGAAAAAAGCATCACAGAAGGCTGACATGGAAAGGCAGGGGAGAACGAAGGGAGCTTGGATAAGAAGGTTTTAAAAGCACTTAATGATATCTCGGGTGGGATTTGTGGCGAATAGTTAGATCTGAGGCAGCCTCCCTTTGTGGGCAGAAACAGGCTCTTGCAGAGCACAGCGTATGTGACCTGCCTGCATAGCACGAGAGGAGCGGTGGCTGCGCAATGACATGACTGTGCAAGGAGTTAACCGGCGTAGATGCAGTCATCTACACTGAACATGTCTAAAAATAGGGGAGATGATTTGCAGTCCCAAGGACAAAATGTTACAGTAAATTAATACAAATAATCTCCTGTTATCTAGCCTGGCACATTCATGCCTCCTCCATGCGTATGCGTATGCTGGAGGTGTGCGCCCCAGTGCAGGGCTGTTGAACATGAGGTGCGTCTGTGAACTCCAGCAGGTACCTGCCTGGGACGTTCGTGTCTTGTATCTTCTGTGCAAACGTCCTCTGCACCTCAAACCCTGAAAAACTGGGCCATGATGCTTAAGCAGACATTAATTCCTCAGGTGTCTGCAGTTTGTATCATAAACCTCAAGGAAGAGCAGGGACATGTGATGCAGTTTCAGGGGGGACTGCTGCTGACCCCATCACTCTCCGCTTCTCTACGGAAGGAGCTGCAGGGTTAATCCGGACCCTCACCTGGTTTTAACTCAGCTCTGCAGGCTGCCTTCACTGGCACAGAGCTCCTGGCTGCCTCTGCCAGAGGTGTGGGGGTTACTTTGCTTTAAGTCATGCTGGGAGGCACCAGCATGACAGAGAAGAAGGGTGCCTGGTCCCCAGTGGTGCCATTTGCCCCATGCCAACTTGCCAGCTGTCCTGAAGGAGACAGCTGATTTCTCTGCCCTGGTGAGAACCAATTAAGAAAGAATAACACCACATCTCTGCAGGGACACCCGTAGGACTTGCCAAGGGAAACCAAGGCATACGCGGTTGTTTTGTGGGATTCCTCACACAGGGACTAGGCTGGTGTGGATGTTCTGAGCAGGTCACGGAGCTGGAGCCTGTCGGCACTGGAGATGTCCTCTGGCTGCCCCAGCCAGCTCCCTGCAGCCCCGCTCTCCTTCCTCGTCCCAGTCCCCAAGCTCATCCCGATCTCCAAAATTAGGTCTCTAGGTCCCTTGCCTCATTTTTAAAACTCTCTGTGCCATTAATGTTCACAGGCATGTCCTTGGCCGAAAATGCCCCCAAAAATGGGCAATGAGAGGATGCATGCAGTTTGACTGTAGCTGGGGCTCGTAGTTATTGGTGGGAAAAGCTGTGAATGTTTTTCTCTGCACCAGGAAGTGTCAGTTTGCTCATGGAGGTCGTGAGTCTCTGGTGCTACCAGGGCTTGTTTAACAGTCTCTGCTGTGGAAGCGAACAGTTTTAATCTAGTGGGGGTGACGTTGGGCAAATGCTTTTAGTGCTTGGGTCTGATGAGTCGTAATTGAACTCCTCTTTCACTTAGTCCTTTACTGCAGGCTGCTCATTCTCATCCTGCGCATTTCCTCTGCCTGCAAAAGCACTTAGAGAAGCTTGGATCCCCAAGTCACATAGTCTCAATATTTATGCCCCTTGGATGTTTTTCCAGGGAAGCTCTTAATCCTACAAGTCAAGAAAAGATGTATATTTGTCGGAACTAATACTAGCAATGCACGGAGTTCATTCTAAGGCAGCAGGTGGGTTAGAAAGTCTTAATTTTGTGCAACTAATTTATCAGGAGTTCCTTCTCCCCTTCTCTGTGCTTTCATTTGCTTCTGTGTCCTGCGTTCTCAGAAGACAAGGGTTTCTAAGGGCCAATGGCCAGCTTGAGATCACTTGCTGGCAGTGCTCACAGGAGCAGCACAGATGTGTCCATCTCTGGATTTCCACATTTGTGCTAGATGCTGAAACATGTTTTCTCACAAGATCTGTAGGATATTACCCCACTATGTTCTTCAAATCTGTTCAGAGGTGATTAATAGAAACCAAGTAAGCCCGGTTCTGATTAACTGTAATAGTTTCCAGATGATTTTGTTCAGGAGCCTATGTGACACATTACTTCGTGCCTTCCTCTATTAGCCCTCAGGCTGAAAGTGAAGAGGTCCTAGCAAAGAAGACTGATGTCAGGAGATACACAAAGTTTATATGTGCGATTATATAGCCTGCTAACTAATGGGCTTCAAGTGAAATGTTTAAGATCATTGCAAAAACTCCTCTATTCCTTCCTTTCTTCTTACCCTGTCCGGTTATAAGACATACGGTTTGCATGATGCAATTGTAAGGATGTGCACACACACTTGGAGGAGAAATCAGTTGTTGACTCTGCGCAGAGCCACCCTGGGGAACTGTCTTCTGTGGGATGCTTCAAGCCCACCTCTGCCAAGGGGCGAAGGGGCTGGGTGAGAGCCCGAGCCACCCGCTGCCAGCTTTGCAGGCTGAGGTACCCGGCCCGTGTGGGATTTCAGCAGTAACCATAGACTGATCATGTGGAAGGAACCGGACGGGATTTCTGCGCTGCGTGGGTGGCATTGCACAACAGCCTCCACGACTGATGGGCTGGGGCTGTCTTCACGCTGAGGCTCCTCTCCACGCTCTGGTGATGGGGAGGGGGCTGCAGAGGCACCGCGGCAAAGAGGCCCGTGGCAAAGGCGCACGGCTTTCTGAAGTGATGACAGGCTCCAGTCCAAATGAGAAGACAGCTGTTCATGCTGCTTTGTCTTCCTGTGAAACGGGGGCATGGCTGAGAGCAAACACACCAAATGGCGCTTGCTCCAATCTGGGCTGTGCAGGCTGTGCTGCTCTCATAGCTGAAACTCCTGCAAGAGCATTTGCCCAGGCTTCTATGAAATACAGCACCTGAGAAAGCGAAAGCCTAGGGTTTAGACCTAACATCACAAATGCTGAGCCCCAGGTGCATCACAGGCCAGCATTAGCCCTGTGGCACTGCAGGAGCAGGACCCAAAAGGGTGTGGTTTTTCCTCAAAGTTGGTGTGAGCTCCAGCATGTGCTGTGCGAGGCTTGCAGCGATGCTGCGTGGCTGCTCCCAGGAGGGTGCTCGCAGAGGGGCATCTCTGAGCATCCTGAACCAATGGGCTTGGGAGGGTCACAAAGTCTTTCTCTGGTGTGAAGTTCCCGAGCTGCGTTAGCGTCAGCCCAGCTCTCACATTTGCAGCAGCGGAGGATCTGGCCGCTCTCTCAAACCAAACGGTTACATAAATAACGCGCAGCTTGAGCCATGTTAGAAAGCCCCACCCTTTTCCTGCAGTTTTAGTTAGAGAGGCAGTGCTGCTTGCAATGCTTTATTGTGACAGAAAATGAAGAGAAACATGGAAAAATAAGGTAATTGGGTATTTGTTTTAAGGTACGCAGCCGGCCTTTTCGTCTAGGGAGGGGGAGAAGGTACACTTTCTTCAGTAGGTATTTTTAGATTATATATGTTTAAGCAAAGAGGAGTGAAGTAGACCCAGTAATTATTATATACAACCTTAATTGTGGTTTTATCTAAGGAAGAGTTTAATTGGAAGAGATCATGTGTGCGCTGTCCAAATATTGTCTCACTCCTGGATGGCATTTTCAAATCAAAATAGTCTCATATGCCAATGGCAGCTGACTAACTGGTAGCCTGATGTTTCATCAGGACTGATACTTGTACACTCTCCTGGCCCAGGTGTGTTTTTGAGCACCCAGAGGCTGTCATTGAATAATTCAGCTTCCAAAGAGCGAGCTCAGCACAGATGACCTGACACGGTAAGGTCAGGCAGTTGGGTCATCAGGAGGCAAGAAGAGCTGTGGGGATTGTTTAGACACTGCATGGATAACCACACAGCAGCCACACTCGATGACATCTCAGGCCAAGAGATCTCAGGACTCCTTTCAGAAGTGGTGCAGTGTGATGGCTCAGGTGACTGTCCTCTTTGAAAGTTCACATTGGCTGTCTGTCCGTCCACTCCTCTTAGATGTGCTTGAATGTTTTTAATCCATCTATTTCTTCTCTCAAGCTTCTGTACTTTCTCCAGTTACATCCAACAATGCTACGGCAAAGCCTTTAAAGGTATGTTCAAGACCACAGGGTTCCCCAGGTTTCTGCATACGATGTGGGCATCACTGAGAGACTAAGCGTCACTGGTCCTGGGCCCTCAGGTAGTTTGTGCATGGCTGCATGTTGCCCTCTTAGCACAGGGACTTGAATCCTGCTCTGTGTGAGGAGTGAAAGTGTGCTGGAGCTCCACCAGCTGACCCAGAGATTGCTATGAGGAAATTCAGTTGAACCTGTCTGCCAGGAAAGTCTCAGGACTGGAGTAAGAACCTTGTATGGGACAGGGCTGAGGCAGATCAGCAGGGCTTTCAGGCAGTAGTTAGTCCATCACATGCCCTCACACAGGAGCTGTGCGGCTGAGGTGCTGGATCTGTGCCTCAGCTTCCCATCCACAGGCCTGTGTGCTTCTTGTGACTGGCCTGGAAAAGACAGGATTTGGAGGGCGGTGGGCACGTGTTGGTGCAGGAGACATTTCGAAGGGGGAAACTGATGCACCGGCACCAGAACAAGGAGCTGATGGTTATAGGTGGCCCAGCCAGCTCGAAGCCTCAAGGAATCTTGGGGACCAACATGAGTCATTATTTACCAGGGGAACGCTTAGCTAGGGCTGCATCGCCTGCTTTCTGAGACGTGTGCATTCTCTGTTGTTCCCTACCATTTTTCTCTTGGTTTGGGTAGTCCACGCAGCCCTGTTGGATGCTGCTACATGTTGTATGTCATTGGGTTACACGGCCTCGTGGGACGGGGTATGCTCCTCAGTCTCAGCCTCTCCTTTGCTGGAGCTCAGGCAAGTGTTTGTCTTTCGCTTCCATGGTCCGTCCAAGTGTTTTCCTCCCAGGTGGGGTCTTTGACCTGCTGACTGAGTCCCCATTGTTTCTGTCTGTGCCAGGATTTCCACAGAAATTCCCCACTCCTCCTGCCCTGGGATTTTCTCCTCCAGTCGATGGAATTGGCTCTTTCCAGCACCCCATCAGGCTGGGAGCTCTGCCAGCTGCCAGCCAGGCTCCACTGCCTGCACACAGCCAGCGCAGGACAATAGGGGTTGTCTCCAATGCCTGGCTCTTTGCTGCTGGGATAGGCAGCCCCAGGCTCTGCCCTGGGGAGAAGCAGCATTTCTAAACGCTGCGGAAGTTTCATCTCTTTCAGTCAAGGGTCTGTACAGCTCCTTGCAATGATTAGCTCCATGAATGACAATAATCTCTAATTTGGCTAGTGCTGGGTCTTCTTTTTCAAGGATCACCTCCCAAAGTAACTGCTGGAGGAGCAGACAGGTGAAGTTGGACGTAAAAGCAGACGTGACAGGAGTGCCTAACCACAGAGACTTACTTTGCCTTGCGCTGAGGGGAGTCCTTAACCTCTCATGGAAGAAGAGAGAAGCAGTATGTTTCCTTCTTCTGATGGCGGCTTGCCAAGGTGAGCAGGTTAGCACTGATAAAAACATCTCTCTCTGCAACCCTCAAACTGGGGCATACAAGTTTCCTCCTCGGATTTGCATTTCTCTTGCAGCCCCTTTCATCTGGCCCAAGGCGCAGTAATGTTCAGGTGGAAGAGCCCTTGCAAGGTTAATAGTAAGTGACTTGAAGAGGAGCAGGAGCCTGAGCGCACACACACCCAGGCACACGCACACAAAACTCAGAAACCTCACCTTCTGCTGGGGAAGGGGAGCGGTGCTTCTTGGCATGGTGTTGCTCTCACCACTCAGCTGCTTCACGTGCCATAGTCACCAGGTGTGGCAGGAATAGCTCACCAAACACGTATGGCACACATGTGCCACAGCACATTTGCGTATGCAGGGACCACCGTCATTGCCAGTGCCTGGACCTTCACAGCCAAAAATGTAAGCTGGGGTGAGCGACATGATCGGAGAAAGGGTTTACGTGTACTTTGTGCTGTGATGCAGGGTGTGGATGGGGACAGAAGCTCTTGCATCTGAGCGACTAGAGGTGACATCCTCCCCTGTCAGCTCCTGCTCTGTGGTGTGAGTGCTTCCACCCACGCGTCAACAGTGCCTGTATCATATTTACGCTATGTGGACCCAATTCCAAAACGTCTTGGTTTTCCCGCCATCCTTACTGGAAAGCAAAGCTTTCACCAAAATTTAAGTGAAGTTTTTCCAAAAAAAGACTTCAGGATTTGGTCCAGTATGAAGGTTGCTTTGGCTTTTTGCTCCACAGAAATGACATCCCTTGTTGCTCTAATGGATGAGGTCAGAGTAGAAGCAAGCTGCTAATGGAGGGGGGGGGTGTGAGAAAGAGCTGGTGAATCTTTAAACCCACAGCACCTCTGTGGCTCTCACCAACAAAACCCGACATAAAAAACCTGCTGATTAGGACAGCTATTCATGAACCAGCCTCACAGAGTCATCAGTGGCATTCATTACAAACCCCAGAGCCAGGCAACATATCCTGCATTGTCACTTCATGTTAGGCTGGTCCCCAGTTTGACTTGATGTCTCACCACAGCTTGTGGGAGGCTGGTGTGCTGGGTGCACAGGTGTGCTCCCTCACAGGGACCTGTCTGGGGAGCTCAGGCTGTTAGGCTGGGACCTACGGTCCCTCCATTAGCAGGGGACATCCTGCACCATGAGCACCTGCCCTCGGGTTTCTCTGTTATCAGTAACAAGTCTCCATCTAGGCTTTCTGGACGCTATGTTCCCAAAGCTGGGATTACAACATCATGAGGTCTTGTTTTCATGGAGGGGCTGGTAGGAGTAGTCAAGTATCTACAAATGTGCTGTGGCACTAAAGGAAGCCTGCGATGGGAACAGCTTCCTCTTTTGGAGGAAGCTCAGTGCCAAACCCACACCTTGCGGTGAGTCTGCATCTCCATAACCCTCTCTCTTTGCTGTTCTCCCTGTTCCCATGGCAGCTCCAGCAGTGGAGTCATGGCAGCCTGCCTGTGACCTGGGCAAGCATCGGACACAGCCGTGTGCCCTGGACAGCAGGTGGCTGGGGATGGGAGTAGCCAGACACGGGGGTCCCACAGTGCCTGCACTGGCGACTGGGCTCTGCTAAAATGAACCACAGCGTGTAGCTGGTCCAGCCCAGCTTCCCATGCTGCACTGTCACCAGAAGGACTGGGCACGCCACCCTCCCAGTTGCCAAAGGAAACCGCCCCAGGGGCAGATGTGTTTGGTCTTGGCTGTTGAGTGTGGTTACTACTACCAGGGACCTTGCATTGCTTCCCTGGATTTGGATTCTTTTCTTGAGCATTGTGCTAGTTCTTCTTGTCCTTTTCCCTTCTCTAATTTTCCTTCATTACTGTCATTGTCCTCTCTCCTCAATGCCATTAACTACAGGCACCAAATCCAGAGGGGCACTGGCAACACTGATTTCCTGGGAAAGCTGCTGAGGGCTTTGCAGCCTCCTTATCAAACTCTTGTCCTTTGGTGGAAGTGATTTAGCTGCATCTGTCAATCACTTCTGCCTGCCGCCATCAGAGGTGACTTGAATCTCTCAGGAGTCAGACAGTTTCTTTGCCTCTGAAACGTAGAAGGTTTTATTAGATGTACGCTTTTATACTGTAAGGTCTTGGTGGTAATAGATCATCTTTTGATCTTTTTTATTGTACAGGATGTACCACAAACAGGCCCCGATTCCTGTTTACTTTAAACACTGTCACAGCATTACTACACAGGCTTTCCTGATTATTTCTCCTTCTCTGCCACAGGCCTTCTAGGGTTTTAACTGTTTCCTATTTATACATCGCAAAAGTCAATGCTTAGATTTTATAATCAGTATGGTAAGGACAACTGAAATACAAACTTTTCCAACAGAAAAGAGTTCAAAGTATCTTTTTTGTCCAAGTAAGTGAGGAGATGGACTGCAAGCACTGGAGAAGCTGCCCTGCTTTTTGGGAGCCTCCAAGGAGGAGCAGGGAGAGGGAGGGTGGTGTGAAAGTAAGAGCATCCCAGCATCTTCTCCTGGCTGATTTGGACTTCTCTGTATTTTTTTTTAAGTGAGACTCACCAGGCTCTCAGCACTTGTTTGTGTGAGCACATTTGTGACTGCGGTGAGTGTCTGGGGCAGGTATAGGAGCCCTTTGCTGGGTGTTGTGAGGTGCAGCTGGGGGTAGCGAACACCATCTCACTTCCAGGGTTCACAGCTCTTGTGGGAATAATCCCAGAGCATCCCTGTTGCTCAATCAATGTGCACTTCATTTTAGGAATGAGTTAGGCTTGGAATAGAGGTCAGCATTTCCTTAAGCACCCATTTACCTTGGGTGCCTCTGTTTTGTAGCCCATTTTTTGACAGGCAGGAACTGAAGAGCAGCGGTTGACTTGGACAATGTTTCATGCTCATCCACACTGCCTGGAGGAAGGGTCTTAGCCCTCCATACTCCAGTGTAGTGACCCTGAAGGAAAAACACTGGCTTCAGTGAAAGTATCCAGTGCCTGTGGTCTGTTTAGGAGTACTGTTCAGATCTCCTCTTTCCTCGCTCCTCAGCCCCTAGACTGACGCTGCAGTCTCCCAGGCACACATTGCCCTCTGTCAGGGAGCCTTTAACAGGACTCCATAACTCATGTTATGTTCTTTGCCTTATTTATGACTGTAAAGTATGTTTCTTCCAGTCCAGCAGAAAACAAGTCGATGTAGAAAACAATACGCGATTCAGTTTGCAGTGGTGCATCGCATTGACAGGAACCGGCTCCTTCGTACAGTACATGCTGTGAAATCGCAGGTCTGCCTTGGCACCGGCCGGACAAACAGAGGTGACTAAGCAATCCAATTGATTTATGGCAATAGCCTTGCACAGAAGATCCGGGAAACCTCTGGGAAAACTGCCTGTAGCTTAGAGAATTGCCACCTGCAGATTATAAAGCCTCCCAGGCACAGCAGAGAGCTGTCATCAGAGCCTGAGGAGAGAAACATGAGGCGGGAGAGCACCTAGTTTTTGGGGCACTGCTTTTCCTGGAGCTCTCCACGTCTTGGAGACCCGTCTGCCAGCGGGTGAGGGAAGAGCCTTTCCTGGCAGGATTGCGATGCAGGGGCGGCCGAGGCGAGCCAGTGACGATGGGCTGCCGCAGCTGCTGTGGGAATTCCTGTCGCAGGTAGGGTTTTCTGGGCAGGCGGGGAGGAGTGAGAGGTGCTCGGAAAGGTTGAGGCACGTCTGGTTCTCTGTGGCAAAGAGATGGGAGAAGGGGGAGGTTTGGGTGGATGAAGTGCCTGAGTGCTGCAGAGCAGGGTGATGGGGGAAGGCAGAGGTCTGGTTTCAGGCGTGCCAAGTGCCCGTGGTCCCTGGAAAGGGGTTCGACTTGAGGATGCTCATTTCCGTGGCAGTGCAGTGTTTTGTGTCAGGCAAAGTGTAGGCCACTGGCGATAGGCAGGTGCAGAGAATGCTTTCATGAATAATGAGGCAAAGGCACTTACTTGATTTGACTTACTCTTACGATAAGAAGGCCATCCATCATAAAAGGGAATATCTGTGCAGTCTCTGAACGTGAGCTGTGGTGTCTCTGTGGGCTGCTGTTAGACTTTAGATTTGGTTTTCTTCTTGCCTAACCAAGGGCGTCCCACAGCCCCACCACCCCACAATTTAGGCTTTACTGGCTTGAGCTGCAGAGAGATTTTCTTTCTCAATGGCAGCTGAGATTCTCTGAACTGATGTTGTAAGAAGCTGTTTTGCCAATGCAAGGCTTTTTCGGGTTAAGCAGGTGGAGAAGAAGCTCAGTTCAAAAGAGTTGGCTGTTTGAGGGCATTCAGTCAGCTGGGCGATACACTCAGCTCTGCGGTCCAGTGGGAAAGAGCTACTCTGCCTTTCTTCCTCTTCCCCCTCTTCCTCACACCCCACCAGTGCTAGCCCTTTTCCGTCATCCCTTGCCACCCCACGTTGGAGCACACAGGCCTTTTGTTGTGCTGCTTTCCCGGTACCTTGTGCTATCTGGCATGCCGTGGCCACCCCCAGAAGTGCTGGCAGCGGAGAGGGAAATTCGCCTCATCTCAGTCACCACTCTTAGCTCCTGAGTGCTTGGTGTCTGCACATGCAGGACAGCCCGTCAGAAACACCCCACTCTGTTTCATGAACTGATGCCACCGCTCACTGCGAGGGGCCGCGTTCACCCTGCCCGCCCCCTGCTCTGGTGATGACAGAGCCCATGAGCCTGTTGCCCTTGATGGTGGTGCATGACTGTCCCGCAGGGATGGAGAATTATCGCACATCCTCAGGGAGATAGGGGTTTGAGAAACACTTGAGTGTAGTAATTTCTTCATAGTTAATAGGAAAGCAAAGGGATTGCAAAGGCCAGCAAAGCTTGCCACGTTTCCTAGGAAAACAGGAGCAACCTGCTGGCAGGGAAAGCATGTCTTCCTGCTGCCATAGCCCTATGAAATGGAGGGACAAGCTGCCCAGAGAGGTTGTGGAGTCTCCTTCTCTAGAGACTTTCAAGACACATCTGGATCTTTTCCTGTGTGGCCTGCCCTGGGT
>WUAM01000309.1:794416-835991 GCA_024336885.1 Actenoides hombroni
GTGTTCCTGTGCTGGCAGGGGGGTTGGACTCGATGATCTCCAGAGGTCCCTTCCAACCCCTACCATTCTGTGATTCTGTGACACTTTTTTTGAGACGCAGCGCTGTGTCCTGTTGTACAAGGGGCCTCCGCTCTGATGGGCATGCTTAGGAGAAATGGTGCAGAAAAGATGAGCAAAGCTGAAAATGAAAAGTTCACTGCTTGGACTTACAAGTCTGAGTGTGTGGGATGTGAAATACAGGATTTACTGGTGGAGGAGAGTGAACAGCAGAAGGCAAATGCTCTGCCTGTTGGTCCGGGCATAGGTGCTGTGGTATGTAAAGTGCCTCTTAATCGCTTGTGAAGCGGAGGAGGAAGGAGTTTGGCAGCATACCATGGAAATTACTGCCTCTCTGAGAGGAATTGATTAATGGAATCAGGTAAGGATGAGGCTTGCCAGGTTATAACGACTTTACAACACCTTTCCAGTTTCTTCTGGGGCACCACCCAGAAACAAAGATTGAAAATCTGCCTCAGGGTTGCATTGGATGTGTGGCCCTATTGCACCTTTCCATCCCTTAGGTCCAGGGTCCCTGTGCTGGCTGCAGCAGCTCTCTCAACAGTGAAGGATTCCTGCATGTGGGCTGCTCTGCCAAAGCAAAATGGGAGCAGAGGGAGGAGGCCCGGATCAGCAGCCGCCTTGCAAATCAGGATTGCCTCCTTCCATGTGGGCTGCAGCACTCACGGCTGGTTCACAGTCACATCCACATGTCCTCTGCAATACCCAAGGGCTGGGGTGGAGGTTTGGGTTCATGTAGGTACCTGCTTGTTTGTGTCCCACAGCCCAGAGAGGATCAGTGGACACTTAGTGACCATAGGTAGCAGCATGAAGGCATTGCATAGGATCATAAACTTCTGAAGCTCCTAACAGTGTGTAATGAACTGTGGAGAGCAGCACTTGTGTGCCTCTGAAAAACCTGATCCAAGGGCTTCAATGCTCATGCAGTCACTTTTCTTGCAGATGACAGTTCCTCAGTATCTTATAAACTTATAAATCTTATAACTCCCAGTATCTTATAAAAAATCTAAGACAAACCTCAAGGAAGCTGCGCAATCGGGGAAACTCGTCAGGTGAGAATGGCACTCAAGAGCTGCTTCTCTGGGAAGCTGTAACTTTCTTCTCTGTGTGTTTACCTGCTGATACTCAACTGTCAACCCTGAAAATCTCCTTTGTTGCCAGACCCTGGGCGCCGCATTCTGTAACTGGCTGGGGTGCACTGAGGCATTGGGAATGGGGAGATGAGGGCTTTCCAGGCAAGCCAGTGGCTTTCTTCTTGCTCGTGACTGATTTGAGGGTGGGTGGTTTTGCATTGCTTTTTTTAAGTAATGGTATAACTGAGTCAATCTCAGCTCTTTACCTACTGCTACTTTTTTTTTTTTAAATGTCGCTCGTGTGAAACACTCATCTCAAACTAGAGCTCTTCAGGTGCTGGGGCCTCTGCCTTTCCTGTTCTTCTCTGCGTATGTGTGTTGAAAGGAACTTAATTTAATATGGTTGCCCTGTAGTTTAGAAATGTGGTTCTGCTAAATGGCTGTCTGCTAGATTGCTCTGGTGAAGTTTCCCCTGGATCCCATAGAAATAGCAGATGTTAATGCTCAACAGTGAAAAGCAAAGCTTAAAGTTCCAAGGAAGTTTTGCATCAGGCTGGAAGGATGAAGCCAAATCTTGACATATCCTTGTCAGAGCTTTGTGTTTGATAGTAAATCTTGATGATGCATGTGGCATGGATACGCAGTTCATCACCACCTGACTTTTCACGCAGCTGTAGCAAAAAACGCCTGTTCTCGTGTCTCGCTGTTTGCCATCTGCAGCTATAGCAAGTGTGTCCCAGGAAAAGAAAACAAACTTGCCTTTTAAGGCTCAGGCATTTAAAATATGTGCTTTAGATGGTGGCAGTCCTGGTATGCGAAAGATGTGGTGTCACTTTCTCTGCTGTACCATTTTGGTTCCTAGGAAGCTCTTTGTAACTGAATCACGGCCAGTGACCTCATTTTCAGTAAACTGTGAGGGGAGATACTTGCTGATTCTTCTGCAGAGATGTCTGATTAAGCCACAGTGTAAATAATAGGAACAAATATTTCAGAAAGACCTTTCCCTTGGGGTTTGTTCCCACTGAGTCAGTCCCTGTTACATCAACAAACAGTGCCACTTCAGTGACTGCACGAGTCAATGGGGCTGAGCGGAAATCACAACACATTGGGCTGATTCCTCCTTTCCTCAGCTGGGTGATCACCATGGCTTTCAGTTTCCAGCCTTCCACGGTACAAATGTGAGGACACATCGCAGCCTGGCCTTGAATTCAGAAAGCGGTGATGGATCATGCTAGTCCCACCTAGTCCCATGTCAAGAAACTCTTCATGGCTGTGTACCTGTGAAAGCTTTTGCTCTATATCATCCTCTTCAAGATGAGGTCTGCGGTAAGCAGTGTGCCCCAGAGAGTCTGCTGGCCCCACGGCAAGCTCATGCTATGGGCACCAGTGCCAAGGCAACAGGGCTTCTGCCTTCCTCCGGCTTCTCTCTCAATCTCACTTCTGCAATTGAGTTTCTGCTCAGCCCTGAGCACGAAGATGAGACCTTCCCGTCGCTGGGAGCACTGTGGGCTCTCTGTGGTACATTTGGTTCATGGGTTTTAGAGGGATGCTTTTCAGGTAGCCTGGCTGCCTGAGAACTGTTGTGCATGCTACTTAATGGCTATTTAAGGCAGACACTGGTATAAATACCCAAGACGTGAAGCCTGTGCAGGGCTGGGATGATGGCTGGTGTATATTGGGAGTGCACAGTGGTTTGGCTGCTGGCCTGGGAACAGGATGCCCCCAGTTTCGGAAAGCTCTGCGCCAACCGCCAGTCCTGAAAAGCTGCTCTCTTCCACAGGGAGAGGGACCGTTGCCCTTTCATGTGATATGAGTGCTCTGCTGGTTTGGCGGGGCTTCAACCTGGGACCTCCATGTCTCTGTGCTGGAAATGCTTGTTAGGCATGAAGTTTAATAGCCCTGAGCTACAGTGACTTGACTTCCCCAGTCACTGAGAGCACACACTGACCTAATGAGTTGGCTGCTCTGTTTGCCGCTTCCATACTTGGCTGGTGGGATCAAAACAAAACGGCTTGCCTGCTGGACCTGGGGAGAGTACCTGATGTGAGGATCCTGCCCGTCCACTGGGAATGGGCTGCACGCTGGGAGCTCAGCACAACTGGACGCTGTCATCCTGGCCGCACGGCCCTGACAGCTCGTTTCTGTAGGGAGCGAGCTGTCAAGTGGGAGCGCCAGAGTTGGCTTTCGCCGGCTCCCACCAGACAGCCTCAGCGTGTTGCAACACAAGGGCATGTTGGGGGACTCCAGAGTGGAGGATCCATCTGAGGCAACAGCCCCCAGATCCACAGGAAATGGGATTAATGGTTTTCCAGCCAGACGCCTCCGTGTCTGCGCTTTTACGGTAATAAGATAGGGGCAGAGCTTTTTGCGTGTACATGGGCAGCCCCAATATAGGGACTGGAAATGTCCCATTGCTCAGTGAGAGGACCACAAGGTGTTATATCGTGTCTGGTATCAGCAGCCCGCGCTAGAGGCACCTTTGCAGCCAACAGCAGGAGTTCTCTTTTAAGAGAAGCAGAGCCACTGCAGATATTCTCCACCTGGCCAGTTTACATTGAATTTTCCCCACATGTGGGTCTGAGGTTACTGGGACAATGATCTCCACTGGAAAACATCTGGAAAAGCCCACCAAAGAGGGAAGAGAGGTAAGAGAAAGAGCACAGATAGGGATGCAGTAATAATGGCATCGATGGAAGTTATTTTTCAGCGAGCGAAATGCAGATTTGGGAAAGCGCCAGCTGAGGAGACAGCCGAGTCAGCGCCTTGTGCTGTTGTCTTGCTGCCCTTGAACCTACCCTTGAAAGGGGAAAGGGCACAGTCTGCCTTTGCTGCCTGCTTCAAGTGCTTGAGATGAATTTCGCAATGTTTCGGAGCTGCATGCGGGGTGAGGAAGCCCAGGGGAAGCACGATAGCTGCAGGGGTAGCCTGGCATGGGTTCAGAGGCACCAGGTTTGCTGGCTGATTGGTGCTAGGCTGAGAACTGCCTCTAAACATCACTGGAAAATAGTTTGGTCTAATAACACCTTTTTTTGTTGTGTTTTTTTTCCTGTTTTCCCTAAGTTCACATTCTTCTTCTCTGGCATTTGGGCTGACTGTCGAATGGATTTATGGCTTTAATAGCAGAAAATGACCATCAGCAAATCCCTCTGTTTTTGCTGCCTCTGAGGCAAACCGCATGTTGTTTCTCCATACTCGGAAGCACAGATATTTCTCAGAGTGATTTTCCAGCCTCCTTCCCCAGGCTGGCTGTGGGGACTGAGCTTCTCCAGTGGCAGAGTTCCTGTGCCCCTCTGAGGGTGACTTTGGTGCACTGGGCAAACGCGTGACATCAATTCAGGGAGAGGCATTTGGGGGTTGTGGGAGAGCCAGGGCACACAGATGGCTTTGGTGGTGCTAAGTGACAGCACGTGCTCCCTGATACGTGGTGTGTGCTGGGGAAACCACGTCAGCCAGGGGTCAGATTTGGCCTTCACGCGGAAGGACGGGCTGTTTCTGGTACTCTTCCACGCGCTGGTGGAAGTTCATTTCCAGGGCAGGGCTTTGTCCTATATCAGCTTTTGTACATCCATACACCGCCAGCAGCTCGAGCCATTTTGGATATACATGCTGGATGCAGCTGCGCTCATGTGACTTCCTGGGCTAAACTTTGTTAGAGGGGAAAAAAAGCAAAGTCTTTGTTTACCCGTCTCAATGGAAAAGTTTAGTCCCGGCCTGTCTCGCCAGCAAAGGAAGGAGTGCGCCAAAGTGATAGTACAGCGAATTCTGGCTGCTGGCGGAGCAGGGACAGAGCTGGCTGCTGGGCACATCATTCAGCATCACACCCCGGCTGTGCAGGGCCACTGTGGGGCACAGGGCTCCGGGATGCAGTGAGCAACTGGCTCTTTCTTGGCTCTCTCCCTTGTGAGAAATGGCCACAGTGAGGTGCTGGGCGAGTCCCTGGTGTCTGTCCAGCAGAAAATAAGGAAGAGGAGAAGCAAGCGAGGGGGATAGGAATGGGTCAGGGAGGGAAGTATCTTTGGCCATGTATACACAGAGGGTGTAGCACAGTGCACGGTGGGTCCCTGCTTGCTTTTGAAATGCCGTTTTAATTTGAGTAATCACAGCTCTAGTATCAGCTCCCTCAGTCACTGTGTGATGCAGCAAATTCATGCAGCAGCCATTGTCTGCAGCCACCCAAAAGGCAAAGCCCGAATCCAGAGCTTTAGGACATGCTTCCAGTTCAGGCTTTTTAAGCCATTTCTTTCTGTCCTTCTTCCCCTTATTCAGGTGTTAATGGCTCCCGAGTGTGGGATGCTAGGCTGGCATGACTGCTCACTCACAGGGCTGAACGGCACAGATCGCTCCTATGGCTTTCATTTGCATGGGTTGAAACACTTCCCAGGTTAAATTACAGCCAGGCAATGAACCTCAGTGCTTTTACAGTTGCAGACACATAATGTGGCTCCAGAAAGCGGTTCAAAGAGGGATCTGCAAAGGGAAACTCATCCAGTGGCGAGTTTACTCCACGCTTTCGATGCGCAAGCTGCTTTCCTGTGCCCAGCTGTGGCAGCGTGGTTCCTCCAAATGACAGCCTTCCAGTTGTGTCCCAAGCGCAGCACAGGAGTGGCAGAGGGCTCCGTGCAACCTGCATGGGATCTCTGGCGTACAAAGGGCGAGCTTGTCTGAAGAGAGGGCTGCGTTTTTTCGTATTTTCCAATGAGACCTGGAGACTCAAGACCCGAGACTGACTCACTAAATCCAGCTCTCGCGACCAGTCCCTCAGAGTAGAATAGCTTTTTATATTGTCCTCTTTTTGATCTAAGGAAGGAACAATGCTGTGGAGCAAAGGAGCATGCCCCACACGTGTATTACCTGTGCCCCTGCATCTAAAGCTTTCCTCTTGAAACTGAGAGCCCATGCAGTGAGCTTCGCTGCCAGTTCCAAACTCCAGCACTGACTGCTCTGTAGCTGAAGTCTGGCTGCAGCTTTTCTCCCAATTTTGTCCATTCCCTCCCTTCTGTGAGTACTTCTGTTCCTTTCCTTTGAAGCTGCTTGAACTCAAATTAACAACCCTTTATTGGGACCTGCATCTTCCAAATGCGACTTTGTTAGCTGCTTGCTATAGCTATCATTTTCCAGATGCTTTCAAGTAACCATTTTTTAAACTACCCCTCTCTACAGAAATCCAAAATCTCCCCTTCTACCCTCCCCTAATCTAGCCACTTTCTAGGAGGTGCTTATCATCAGCTTGTGAGTACTTTGTTGTTGTCTGGCACATCAGTGGGAGTCATAAGCAATCACCTCATCTACACATTTTTTGTTAGTACCTCTAACACCCTGGCTATTAAAAATACCTTAGCTCATTAGCGAGACACTCTTTCCAGCATATAAACTTTTCCATTCCAGAATGACTGACTGTAAGCTACAAAGCTTACAGTTGTTTATAAGCTAAATAAAATCAGACACCTTGCATCTACTTGTGCCAAGTCCCCCCTGTAACAACATGAGAGGGATAGACCTGTGCTGCTGTTTCCATAGGCATGTGTAGGCCAAGATGAAGTACTTCTATTTGTGGATTTTTGGTTCTGTTGCTGCATCCATAGTACCACTGCCTGGGCCACACCACTCACAGATTTAGGTCTTGTGAGATTTTTGCATCTGCCCTCATAAGCTGGAGCTTCAGCTGATGCTGGTGACAGTACGGGGTGCTGAGTGTCCCTACCTTCCTGTCATGCAGGGGTGAACGGGCTGCAGCAAGGGGCCAGGCAGTCACTAGCTATCTGCACCACCTTTGCATAGACAATTACATTTGTGATTAGGAACGGAGAGGACTCAGCCATAATATTTGCATAACTCTTATGCAGAGTTCTGCAAGCGCTGGTCTAGAGTTGGTAGCTAACCCTGGGGTGGCAATCACGCTCTTGTCCCAGGGCCAATGCACAGGAAAGGTGCCGTCAGTGGTTTTGCTCAGCTGTCTTGCAGATGATGCTTAGGAGAAATGAGCCCTCCTCCCTGGTGATGGCCTGGGGATGTGTCCCCAGTTAGCCATGCACCCTAGCCATGTAGTGCCAGTGTAGCATTGTGGAGGAGGTGTGAGCCTCCTCTGCTGATAGATCTGTCACTGGGACTCAGGTGTCTTGTGGTGGCCACTGGTCAGCTTTGCCTGCTCTAAAAGGGAGCACATGAAGCCTTTTTAGTAATTCCTGCAGCTGTAGCATCAGGAATGGTGCTTTCTGATCAGTAGCTTCCTGACTTGTTTTTCATGCAGAGAGTCTTGGTGTTTGTGCAGGTGAAGGAACAGTGAATCCAAAATGGTCTTATGCAAAAAATGCAAATATCGCTTTTATTAGTAGCTTGCCACACAACGGGGACAGTGCATTTCCAAAGCAGTACAGCTTATTTTCTGCGAATCTCTCCTTCTCATTCCTTGTAAGTCTGGGGAGCCTCTAACATTACATCCCTGAGAGGTCCTGGCAGCCATATGCTGTTGCACGTAGTTGCGACTTAGCGCAAGTAAAAAAATAGGTCTTATCCTTCACAGACCAAACAGTGGCTCTGAACAGGGCTAGCCAGCCAGGCAGCAGAGCTCGACAAAGTCACCACAAAGCAACTACCTCCAAGCTGAAGTACTGAAAGGTAGCTTGCGATTTCTAGTTGATCTTGGTACTATTCAGTCTGAGACTGTGAAGGTCTCAGCATTTTTCTGTTGAGAGTTGCACATGTTTTTCAGATAGGAAATCTTTGAGGGGGATATGGGGATCTTCTAGAGATCATCCCATAGAATAAACTGCCTTTCTGTAGCTTCCTTCCATTCCTGACCAACAATAGGAGCAACTCAAGAACTTGGAAATGCCCAGGAATTTTTTTCTTTTTCCTTCAGGAAGGGGAGGTTTCCTAAGCCATGATTCAGTACCACTGAACTAATATTTTAGTTCTGTGCTTGTCTGTGAGTCCCTTACTCCTGAGGACAGGATTGCCACTCTGCGAGCCAGCACATTGCTAAGTGGGGTGGGTTTGCAATAGCAGCTGCAGCCTCTTGGTACTTGTACAGTACCCCAAAGTGGTGGGGGAATTAACCCTACATGGGAACAAAATGCTGAGAATTCTACTTCTTCCCCCACTAGGGAGGCACAAATAGGATTGTAAACACAATAACTGTGCCGAAGAGGAAACACTAACCCTAAAATGTTAATCCTGAATTGTCACAATGAAATTACACCATGAGATGTGTAAAACAGTCCAACAGTTAGCTGGACCTCTAGGGAGCATCCTTCATCCTCTAAATTATTCTAGTTGTACTTGGAATGGGTATGCCCATAAACTGGCTTGGTGATCTTGGATGCCCATCTCTGAGGTTCTGGGGATGTTAAAAACTGTGTAAATTGCTGTGTCTGGTGGCTTTTAACAGCTCACAAGTCTGGCCTGCAGCTTTGAGCTGCCATGGGAGATAGATAAGCTGTGACCAGAGGTGTCACATAACACTGGCTTTCTGCAGAAGCTGGGCAGGTTGCTGCTTGAGGGACCATCCCCATGGTTGCTGACAAATTGCAGTGGGTGAGGAGCCTCAGTGCTGGAGGTGGGTTAAAATTAGTGCATGAACAAAGATGAACATCTCCTGGAGAGACCCAATCCCTACAGCCACCAAAGCATGGAGCTGAGAGAGACCATATGGCAGGCAGCTGTTCTTGGATGTGGTCATGTTTCTGCACAGGCTGTGGCTGGTTAGGTTCTGCTTGCTGCTCTCTGTCCATGCTGCAAGGCAGAAGTCTGCCCCAAGCACGGCAGGGCTGGCTAAGCCCCATTAGACTACACTGGGAGCGATGGCGCGGCAGTGGGATGGGTGTCCTTGTGGGTGAGACCCCAGTAAAGGGACTGGCAGCAGTGCTTATGCTAGTACAGCCACCTTGCCCTGGTCCCATCGTGTCCAGGTACCTCATGTAACATGTTGGCATGAGGACTGTGCCAGCGCATCTTCCCCAGTGAGTCACCGCTCTGCTCCCCAGGGAAAGCCACCAGGAATTTTTGGGTTCCCCCCCCACAACTCGCTCTGCTTGGGACCTTGGCTTTTCTATACTCGCACTCCCAAAAGTGCAGTAGTAGGTGTGCCCCTTTTGTCAAGCCAGATCTGGAAATGTGCACACGTTCATTTTGAACACGGCAGGTTTAGACCTAAGCAGCGCACGGCATGCCCTGCCGAGCTCCTCCTGCCTCTCGCTGATCTCTCGATAGCTCACTCAGGAAAGCTAACCTCCTGCTCTGCAAGCTTCAACATCGTGTAATGGAAAAATATCGAAGTGGGGCCCGGCTGTGCGTCAGCGGGTGTCTTAGCAACCTCCGCCTGCGCTCGGCTCAGCGATAGGTGCACGGGACTGTCTGTCTCGGCGAAGGGATGAAATGTAGCATTAAGCATGCACCCCCCCCCACTCCCCTTACGAAGGAGAAGAAGGAAATACCAGGGTTTGCTGGTGTTGCGGGAGCTTGCTGAGCGCTAACAAAGCAGTAATTTACCAGCGTTGCAAAGAATTTCATCGATCTTCAAAGCAGGACAGAGGCATCTGGCACTCGGCCACTGTGTTTGTATCAGTACAGGAAAAAATGCTGAATTTCTTCAAAGCTGTCACAGCATTTCCTATTTTTAGGTTAACAATGCATGTTTTGCTTACAGCACTAAACGTCAACAAAGAATGAAGACCTATTTATGTCGCTTTGTAGTAAAGCTGAAGCAACAGGAAGCCGAGAGCCATCTGGGTGCCTTCTGAGCCCTCCAAAAACCCCATCCCAAGTCAGTTGTAAAATGCACTTAGGTTACCAACATGCCAGCAGGTTTGCTCTCTGATGAGGGAAAAAGTTGGGTTTGGGGATTGCCTTCCTGTCCTCAGACCATTTGAGATGGTCTGAGGAGAGAAACCAAATGCCCAGCTTTTAACTGTGCTTGCGTTCAGAGGCTTTTTGTTTCTTGCTGTCGTTCCTGCTCTTCCTTTTGAGTCAGTGTCTCAGCACCAGCATGCACCTTGGTGCCTGTGCTGGTGCCTGCATTTTGTAGGCGAAGGGCAGGCACTTGCTGGAGGAAGGGACAAGGGCCCTCTGCGCTCCTGAGGGCCAGAAGAGTCTGGAAGGGCACCAGCTGTCCCGAGTTTTCCTACAGCAGTCTTGGAGAAATCCAGTTTTAACAAAAGTTTCTAACCTTAAGGACACCTTTAATGCGAGAACTCTGGTTGCTGGCTTGCTAAAACCAATCCCAAAGGAACTGCTGCTCTTACGTTGGTGTTTCTGGGTTGGAGGATGGAGGACATCTAAGCTGGACATGTGGTTTAGGTGGCAAGGTCAGTTGCCTCGCTGCAGGAAAACACTTGGAGCATAAGTGGTGTGTTATAACACTGAAAATGAGTTGACTGTGAGTACCAGCTGCCTGTAGGGGAGCATGAGGCAGATCTCGTCTCCGGAGGCAGTGGAGGATTCTTTGCACCTTGGCTCGCTGAAGCAGCTCATCGAGCTGTCACTGAGCGAGAGGAAGCGGCAGCGCCTGCCCTCTCTCCTCCTGCACTCTGCAAACACTCTCCCTGAGTGTCTGCAGCAGCCAGCTGAGCCATGGGGTGAAGTTCTGGCCACTCGCTGCTCACTTCCCCCAGCCTCCTCCACTAGATGCTTATTTGGGAAGGAACCTCCTTTTTCTCTTTTTGTTTTGATTTGGAAAATTAAAATTGGAATAAGCCTGTCGGAGAGCAAGTGACTAAGTGCTTCGTGTGCTGCTAAAGTAAATGAACAGCAAAATGTCTGAGGGGAGAAGATGACTAAGTTTTCTACCTCCTCTTCTGCTTCCCTCATGCTCTGAGAGGAGCTAAACATAGTCGCCTGCAGCAGGAGGACTTCAGCAACCGGCTGCTGCCCACAGACACATCCTCAGAGATCGTGGGCTTGTGCCTTGCTGAAAACCTGAGTCATTCGGAGAACCGGGCATCTTCCCTATGTTCATTTCTCCCTTGCTCTTCCCCCAAGACAAAATACATTGAGAGATGCTAAGACACAATGAGCTAAACTCCGGCTTTGCTGCGCCGATGTTTATAATGGGTTCATTGTATTGCTTCTGCCAGTGCCCTCGTGATTATATGGCTGGATATAACTAACCTTCATCTCCTTGTCCTTTTTTGGACCAGAGAATGTCTTGAGCATCCTTTTCAACCATAACAGCGCTGTTCCAAGAAAGGCTCTCTGGATTTTAATATGAAACCCATGATCTCCACTTCTTTAAAGGATGTCACAGTCTTTTGCAGCTCATCAGTGAGAAGCTGCTGCTTGCTAAATCAGTACCTGGGGGCTGGCACTGGAGCTATGTCCATAAACACTGTGTCATGCTGTTCGCCTTAAAAATAGCTTCTTTCAAGAGAAATATTTGGTTTAGCAACAATTCCACTTAAAAAAAATTAAAAAATTTAGAAGCAATCAAATCTCTCTTTATAAATGGTGAACCTGAATTGCCTGGGTCACCCTTGAGTGATCCTATGTGTGTCCAGCGTGTTGTTAGTGTCACTGTGGTACTCAGATCCTCTCTTCTTCTATCTGGGGAGTAGGGTACTGGAGTCTTGCGGGGTGCTCTTAGGGCACCCTTAGGGCACTCAGTGGCTCCACCATTGCCCCGGCCGAGCAGGTCCCACCCCCCAAAACCCCATCATCTTCCCCCTTGTGCCTGTGCCAGCATCAGCCCTTTGGGGTTACCTGGGGTCCCAAGTGAGCCCACAGCAGGGCAGGGTGTTTCTCCCCAAGGATCCTCTTCCTGCTGCACACCCAGAAATTCAACACACAACCGTTGCAAAGCAATGTTCCGTTAGTAATGCTCCAAAGAAAGTTCCATTTTCCTGTTTCAGATTAGTGTTTCCCTTTTGGGTTAGAGAAACCTCTTCCTCCCCAGCACCCCGTGAAAGACTGTAAACGTGTGCCAAAGCAGCAAATTTCTTTACTGGCCTCTGCATTCCTCTTTCCACCAAAATCCCATCATCTCCCCAGCTGGCACCTCTGCAGCATTGCATGCACCAGCTCATGGGAGATCAGGGCCATTTGTATAGGAGCAGCACAGGTTTTCCTCAATTTCTTAGGAGTTAACAGCTGAAATCCTCTTTTTCTTCCCCCGCCCCACCCCTGCGTGTCAGCGCACGGTTGGGTTGGAAAATCCAACCCCGCGTGCAGCACCAGGATATAGGGTTGGGTAACCCTCTCCGCGTCTCCGAGGATCCCGTCCCTTTCCCTAAGGGCTCAGGGGTGTGCCGGGGTGCAGCAGGGCTTGCCGGCTCCGTGTGCAACCTTCAAAGGCAGCCTGAAAGAAGCAGTGTAGGAAACCCCTGTGGCTCGTCGCTGGGAAGAAACCTCCTTGCCTGATGCCGTGACGGCTTCTTCCCCCGCTGCCCTGCCGGCCTTTCCCTGGCGCAGGGCTGCCCAGCCAGCACCGACGTGCTCATCGGATGCTTTCGCAGCAGGCAGGCGTGGCAGGACGTTGGCTTTGGCGGTGGAGGTACGTACCCAGCCTGGCAGAAGTCGAGCTGCCTTGCTAGAGCGGGCATTTTTCGATGACTCATAACTAAAATGGCTAAGGGGCGTGCGCAGGGCTTTAACTCTGAAAACGAAGCCGAGGATAAAATTACTGCTGGTGCCATGCTGAGGTCTGCTCGCCATCAGGCCTTCTGCTGCGGTGGGCAGCTGAAGCGTGCTCTCAACATGCATTCCGTCCCGTTCTCCAAGGTCACTTGTACCCACACGGTGAGGTGGCCGCGCACAGCCGGTGCTTTCGCTCCGCTGAGCTTGTGCCAGCCTCTGTCCTTGCCAGGCTGAGTGAGCCTGCTCCTGGGTGTGGCGGTGATGAGCCCTCTGCCTGAAGGACAGTGGGCACAGTGAGGTCCAGATCTGCACAGACAGGAGTGGAGTAATCTGGCTGAAGTCAATGGGGATACGCTCCCTGGTTTTGCATCCTGATGCTGCTGTGTGGGGAGTCGGGAATAAGCAGCTGAGCATATGAGATGCTCTGTGTTTGAAGGTTCTTGAAGCCCTGTAATTAGCTTGGCTTTGCTGTGCTCCTGGGAGCCCCTGGCTCCAGTGCAGCTTCTGGTTGTTGTGTGCAGCAAAGGAGGAGTCCTTGGGAGCAGCTTCTGAAGTGAAAGATTTGTGCTCCCCGTACCCATTTGGGAGAGTGCAGCCGGAAAGCTGGTAGAGGAGGAAGTCTCCTTAAGTGCCTGCAAGGTGGGCTTGGAAGCAGTCCATGGCAAAAAAACTTTTGTCTGTCTCATTCTGGTGGAGAGAAGCCCCATGTGTGCCTGCAAGCCCCAGTGCCGGGGGTAATATCTGCTGAGAGCTGTAGTATGTGACCTCACTGCCCTTGCCTGTGCATCACCTTGCAGCACAAGGTGGGACTGGTCCGTGGGTGCATGGTGCCTGCCACAAGTCTCTCTTTGCTTTCAGGTCTAGACTGTTTTGGTTTTTTTTATTTAATAGTATTTGGGGTCAGTGCTGTTCGAAGACCTGAGCCTGTGGGATGCAGAGCCAGGCTTCCCACTCAAGAGAAACCCCTTGGCTGCTGCACGAAATCACCCAGGGAGATGCTCTGGGCACTGTGCAGTGCATTTGCAGCAGGTTTCCAGCTGTGGGGAGGATGCTGCACAGCATGGGAGGTGTGTGCTGCCGTGGCACGTGGCTGAGGCATCCTGGATGCTTGCAAACCTCAGGACAAATAGGTTTCCCAAAGCCACCATCTTTCTAATATGCTTCTTCCATAAGGATCTGAAACCAAGGAGTATCAAGCTGCATTTCCACTCCTGGAGGAGTTTCTCCTTGTTGCTGATTATATTTGGGAGCTGCTGAGTCAAAGAGGCCCATCCCATGGCAGTGTGTTGGGGATGCTGAGGAGCCATGGCTGAGGCAGGCTGGTGCTCCTAGCAGCTCCTGTGCAAGCAGAAACTCCTCCAGCCACTTAGCAGAGGATTTGTGGTTCCAGCTCCGAAGAAGGAGAGACAATAAAACTCTAAATAGTACTTTAAATCATCAAAGAGCTATCCAAACATGAGGGACTCCAAACACAAATGAAAGTGCTAAACTGATTTAGAGGGGAATTAAAAGGTCACGCCTGTTGAACATTCAGCTTTAGAGTTTAGTCATGTTTATGAAACTTATAACTGCTCTTCTAAATCAGCTTTTTACACTTCATATACCCAGTAAATGTGGGTATGTTCAGGGCTTATGACTAATTTAAAAAAAATTTCTATTCTAAACAAATTACTGCAGCCATAGCCTGGTCCTTTCTTAGTTCCCTTCCATCTCTGCCTTCCCACTCCAGCCAAAGGCATTTAAAATGCATCCACACATTTCACTTGCTCATGGAGGAAAGATGCATTTCGCACTCACATATTCCACAAAGCGAAGTTCAGTTATGGCCAAATAGCATTGAGCTAACTCCATGAGCGGGCAGAGCGAGGGAACAGCAATGGAAATGTTTTCTGTGTCCAAGACCAGCACGAGCTGCTGGGGGCTTCAGCAGGAGGAAAGCTCAAGTCGAAAAGCCAGGACTTTTCTCATCCAGCTTCTCCTGCAGATTGCTTCACTAACGTTGCACGATTTGGCATTGCTTTTGTGTGACCTTGCTTGTGCATCACCAGCGTTTATTGGGCATTATGCTCCTCGGGTGTGTTATATTTACAGTGTCCATATCAATGCCCTCTGTGCTAATGCCAGAGGAAATACTTCAGATGTCTACAACAGCACTGGAAGGCAGCGACTGTGCTGTCTGGCCCATGTCCACCCTGCCTGGTAATGTCAATCTGAATGGATGAGTGATGCAGCATCACACAGTAGTGTGTGCCTGCTGTGGGCCTTGAGGGGGAAGGAAATCCATCTACACACACCCACACACCCCTTCTTTGGGGGTATGGGCTCTGGGCATTTCAGCTCACATCACAGCCCATGTTAGAGAGCAGACTAGTCTAGTCCCAAGATTTGTTGGCTGCCTTCTGAAGCAGACAGAAAGAAAGCAGACACAAAAAACCCTCAAGTATTAGAAGCTGCTTTGTTCCACTCATTGTCATTACTTCTGCATTTGGTGTCTCTGACCCAAAATGCCTCTAAGCAGACTGTAAATGTAGAGTTCTGGTTTAATTCCCTAAAAATTTGCCTTCAAATTGTAGAAAGAGGGCATTCAGCAGCCCACCTCCTGTGCGTAACTCTACCAGTCTAAATAGGACAGATTGGAAATAATCTGGGACTTTACCATCTCCTGCCGGTCTGAGCACCTGTGTTGCTTCCCAACATGCCCTGTCCCAGGGACCCACATTCCCAAAGGACCCAGGGATCTGAGCCATCCCTCGGGAGGACCTGGAAAAGCCTACAGCTCCTATCCCACCTTCCCGGCATGTAAAAACGTAGCTCTCATGCGAAGGTTGTTTCTTGCAAGAAGGCTGTGCCCTACCAAACCACTGTCTACTGGGGCACTCTGGGGTGACTTTTAGGAGCTGAATCTCTTTCATATACTAAGCTCCAGCTCTGGCCTTTAAGCTGCTGAACTGTACTTCACATAAAGTGACCATAGACTGGTGCTGTTGCTCGCTGTCGAGAAGGGCATGTCTTCTGGTCTCAGAGGGCATGTAGGAGCTAGCAGCAGTTTGGGATTTACTCTGGCAGGGTTTCGAAGGTTGGGGGGGTCCTTTCCCACCAGCAGCATGAAAGTGCTAGAGCCAGCAGAGGCTCAGGACCCCACATCCTCAACTTGTGCTCTGCTGCTAGAGGAGTCGATGAGCAGAAATGACATTTTGAACCAGAAAGACGGTGCTGGATCCTCTGGAACTGGGAAAGGGATCAAATGCAAGTCTCCAGATGGAAACGGAGCAGTTTCCATCAAAGCCGATGACAAGTTCCCTGATACAGGGTCAGATCTTTGGACAGCACATCGTGTTTCTCAGCTGGACTCCTGGTCTGGCTGCCTACAGTGCTGTGCACCAGCATGTTGTACAGATGGGCTGCAGCGCTCTGGGACTCTTCTCACAAATCAGTTCACCAAGGCCCACTTCTAGCTACCAGAAAGTATTTTTATAGTCTGCTGGCTTTTAAAAGCTAGCTGCTTGCTGAGAAAGAAGCACTGTACGGATTAAGTAGAAGTCCACCAAAAGCAATTAGCTGTTTCTGAATTATTCACTTAACCTTCTCCAAGCTGAAAATTGCTTAACAAACCTTATTTGTGTGTACTTAATGAGTAACAAATACATTTCCAGAGAGCTGGATCAGTTCCCGCTCAGGAAAGTAGGCTGAATGTGTCTAATGCTGGCAATTAATTCAACCAGCTTTACAGGAAAGTCAGTTATGGCTGATCTGCATTAGGTTTTCAGCTTTACTGAAGTAAAGGCTCCCCAGCAGGAAGAAACACCTCATGGAGACAATCATATTTGAGGCTCTCTGAGCTCCGATGCAGTGTTTGCCATCGCTCTCGGGCTTTTTTTTCTGGCTTCTTTCCTTCTTTGCCGAATTGGACAGAGAGGTGTAACGCTGCCTCTGGAGCGATCAACCCTGCACGTGGCACTGACGCGGATCCCACGCTGCTGCTGCTGCGCTCTGCTCGTGCTTTGTGGGCGAGGAGCTTGCAAACGTCCCTATACGCCATGGGTGGCTTCTGTGCATCTGGCTCCCACAGCTGCTCCATTTCCTTCCATTGTGATAGGGGAGGTCAAACTGAAGGACTGCTGCTCACTCATCTGCCTTTGCTGCTCCTAATCCTCCTTGCCTTCATCACAAGCAGGAAGAGGGAGCCTGCAACAAGGTCCTGGTTTTTTCCAATACACTGGAATATTTTTTCGATGGTCCGAGCAGATGTTCCTGGCTTTCAGGCATTTTTACCAAGGCTCCTCTATCACACATGCTGATCTCTTGCAGACGGCAGAGAAGGCAGTAGCTTTATCTCTCTGACCCTCTACCCTAGATCTTTGGTCTCGGTGGGACCGCTTCCTGGTCCCACTGGAGAAAAGGGCATTCCTCACAAAGTTAGGGTGGAGTGACTTCTCTTCTGTGAGAGGCTAAAATGAGACTATTCTGAAAAACAAAGCGTCTGACGTAAAAGAAATAATGCACATATTAGGATTTTTTCTCCCTCTAAAGGAGATGGAGACCTTGGAAAGTAGCACTTCTACGCCCCAGCCATCAGAGTAAATTATCTAATGGGGCTTGGGGGTTCAGACTAGAATTGCTAGGCACCCATAAGTGCCTTTCAGTCATCAAACTTTATCTCCTTACATTAACGTAAGTGAAGTCTGTTGTTGGGCCTCACTTTCTATTTGCTCAACAACGGCTGTGGGAGCCTGACTGGAATTGCCTCTGCCAGGTTACAGGAAGCTGCTGAAATTTTTATTAAATGGCTTGTGTGACTAAACCAAAAAATTCCCACTGATCCAAAAGCCCTCCCATCGCAAGCTGCTCCTCTGGCCAAAACAAGGCTCTTTAGCTGTTGTGCAGTACAGAAGTAAATGCACTGGCAAGGATGAGGGGAGTTTGCATACGAAGAAGATGATGTAGAATACGGGCCGTCACTTGCTGCCAGCATCAGGGTCAGTGGTCACAGCCTGGTGCACACCGATGCAGTCACTGGGCTCTTTCTATTGCTACTGGGATGGAGGGAGAGTTTCAAGGAGCTGAGAGATGGCAAAACCAAGCAGAGCATAACCCCAGCTCTGCATCATGTTACCGATCCCACTCTGGAGCATGTCACGGGAGGGTTTTTGGCCAGAATCCTGCATTTTGGTCACCCACATGCCAGGACGTGCCAGGAGGAGGCATCTCGTGGTACCTGCCAGCTCTGCCCTGCTGCTCTCCACGCCTAGTGCCCAGCACAATGAACAAAGCTGGCCTCCCTGCCGCGGCTGGAGTGACAAGGTTTTTCCCAGTCAAGTGAAACAATCATCACTAGGGAAACCTTAACTACTTTTTAAAGACCAAAAGAAAACACATTCATTCTTTTAAACATGGAAAACTAAATGGCCTCTTTTTCCTTGGCTGCTTGTGCACGGCCACGGAGCAGACTGACACGGAGTGAACTCTGTGGGCAAACGCTCCCCCCACTTATGTAGCTATTAAAGAAGAGGGCTCCCCGGTGCAAAGCCTGCCCCTCTCAGCTGCTCACCACATCGTTTTTCAAACCAACAAGACTCTGAGGAGTGACTTGCCAGCCCTCTTACTTGTGGGAGAAACATCCTGGAGTCCTTCTGAGCTGTGCCGAAAGCCCCTTCCCACGGGGGCCCCTTGCACCACAGCACCACGGCTGCACTCCTCCTTCTGGAAGAGCTGCAAGTGGAAGCAAAAAGTGGAGAGGACCCACTGCACCTCCCACCCAAGCTAGCCCCACAGGAGGGGGTTTGGGGAGTCATCCCAATGCCCAAGAAGCAAGAGAGGGTGCAGGGCACGGGACAAGACTGTTGCGGTGCCTCTCCTGAGCCACGGTGCTCGGCAAGGGGTGGGCAGGCGGGGATGTGCTGGTGGAGCTGCCTGCCCGCCCGGGTGTTTCAGTTCTGCAAGTAGCACCAAGGGTGGTTGGATGTCAGTGTGCCACAGGAGCAGGGCTTTCTCCAAAGTGAAGGCAAAGCCAGGGTGTCACTCGTGCAAGCCCTGGGGCTGCAGCAACTCCACTGAAGCCAGGGGAAGTGGTGGGCATTGGTGACTCTGCTGTGTCCTCACAGTTTTCCTTCTTTTCTTCTGATCCTAGGCTATTTTGGGATCTTTCTGGGAGAAAGGGGCTGAAGTTCTTTTCAGAATTTGGAAAATTGTTAATTTGCACTGCTCCCACTCTTTCCCATCCCCCGCCCTGGCTGCGTAATCTTGCCTGTAACAGTGCATGCTCTAGTTAATAAAAGGCACTGAAATACAGGTCCATCTCCTGCTATTTCCAAGAACTCTTGGTCCCATAAAACCATAGGAAACCATAATTTCAGCAAATAAATCAGTTACTGCCTATCTCTTTGGCTGAGTGCATGGAAAGGGAAGAGCACCCCGCTGGCTCTGTGCATGGGGAGTAAGACCAGTCAAATTCCACCAACGTTTGTGCTGGGAAAGGGAGGCGTCAGGCAGTCCCAGAAAGGCACATCTCCTTTAAGCAGACATTAAAGGAATGCCATACGCTATAGGGAAAATGTACAGCGAGCACTGAGCTCATCAGTCACTTTTTGTTTAATCTAATTAAACACAATATATCCTCTGACCTTCTGGGTTGGCACTCAGTTCTCCTATGTTGTTCTTTCCATATGAAGCTCTATTGACAGATGGGGAAAGCCCAGAGTTTGCTTTAAGCTTCAGATAAGTACAGTTAAACATGCCGCAGATAAAATTGTTTTCCCAGCACTCCTCTCCCACTGACCAACTGTGGGTGCTCACTGGGAGGGCTTAACTCCTCTGACCCATGTCCCACCCCTGGCTCAGGGCACCATGCTCCACACTGAGTGAAAACTGTTGAGAGGGCAGAAGCAGAGTGCCGCAGAAACCCTTGAAAGTTCATTTTTAGAGTTGATTCTGACAGTCACTCAGCTTCATTTCCATGTGGCAGACGATTAGGGAAAACGGTGCCGCTCCTCACTAAATACATTTGCAGAGTCACTAAATCATTTGCTACCTAACAGCTAATCAGTTGGCATTTGCTGATGCTGAAACGGGTTCTAAATAAAAAGTGTCGAGTTGCATCAGACACCTCGTGCATGTTCCCTGCTGATAAGGGCTACCCGCTGCTGCCGCATGTGCAAGACCACAATCGGTCAACATGGCTTCATGACTTTTCTGGGAGGGAAAGCAACTGCAGAGCTGGGTTTGGGGAAGAGCAGAGTGCCTGGCTGTCGCAAGCAGGCGCAGACTTTGATCATGCAAAAGAGTGGGAAGCGTACTCAGCTTTCGGCGTGACAACCTGCGTGCTCATTTCCTCACAGGCAAATGAGAAGAGCACGTTATCTGCCCTTCACCAGCATCACTTGGTAATGCCACCTGCAAAGCTATTTTGTCCAGTGTGGTGAAAAATCCTTTAGTCCGAGTCTGGGGAGTTATCACAGGTAACTCCTCCCTGTACATACATCTGCACCTGTGCTCTTGGACCTATGCACAAATGACTCCTTGAAATATAAACCAAAAGTTGCAGAAGAGCCTGGAGGCGATGCCCATACAGTTCCCAACAGGCTGGGTTAAAGGAGATTTCTTTCCTGTAAATAGCTTTAATACTCCCTTCGTATATTAATAGTGCTGGGCAGGGTGGGACGCAGCATCATACAGAGCACAGAAGGGTTGTTTCCTTCACGTGGCCATGGAGTCAAACCGGAGTAGTGTGAACCTTGTGGCTCTGATTTTCCATGGCCAGCTGCAGGAGCTTAACGTGGGGCTTGGCCCAAATGGGATCCCAAGCTGTCAGCTTTGAGATGTCTGAACTCATGCCGGCGTTTGAGTAAATGCAGACCTCTTGCTGGAAGCTCTCAGCTATCTCCAGTGGCTGTGAAGGACCCTGCCAATGGTTCACAGCCACATAACATCTCTCTTGGAGCTGTAGGGAAAGTACGAAGGATGACTTTTTGGAGCAACTCCTTATCTGGGGAGAATTTTATTGTCTTCAGGCAAAAGAGGTGGCAGGATCGCTGGGGGCATTGGCCAGTGTTACTCTGCCATGGTCCATTCTCCGTCTCTTGTCTGCAGTGGGTCAGCAGCCCCAGAGAGTGGAGAGATGAAGTCATGCAGCTGCTGGTTTACTGACAGAGCTGCCCCTTGCAAAACTCAGTGCTTTTTGAGCACTCCGATGACATTTCGTATAGATATGTACACCCCTAAAAGAAATTAGACCCAGCAGGCTTCTCTGTGCATGCTGAGCAGTGACGTGCAACAGGATGAGGTCACAGGAGAGCTTCCTTTTGATGAAGCAAACTTTCCCTCTTAACACTGGGAGGGGGCTCAGGCGTAAAACAAAAACCCAACAACTCCCAATGGAATTGTAGAAGTGCCTGCATGGTTGCCCCCAAAAAGCCAGGAGGGCAAGGGACTGTGAAGCAGAATTGCTGATGACCCCTGCAGCAATGACAACTTGCCTAGCAGTCTATTTCCAGGAAGCTGGGAGTGACTTGAGATGGACAAAGCCACCTCAAGCCTCTCCATAAAACAAGTCCTTAAACATAGGCTTAAAACTTGGGCTGGAAATGCCTGGCCAAAAATATGGCCAAAACTGGGTAGTGCTTGGATGAAAAGGTTTCCCGCTCCTGTAAAGTGACGGGGATGTGCTACCTGTTCCTCGTGCGGGTGTCTTTGGTGACCAGCCTTCTGTCTTGCTCAGCTCAGCAGCAAGGTTGTTGTGGTGTTTTGTGTCTCCAGGGGACTCAGGGCTGTTACCCTGCGGTGGGAACAGCGGCAGAGCAGAGCACATCGCTCCTGGGAAAGCGCCGGCACAGGGAAGCCGGGGTGGCTTCCCCTGCTTCAGGGGCCACTTGGCTTCATTCTGCCTGTACTTTGAAGGTTTTCAAGGTTTTAGCTATAAAGCTCTAACCACCGAAAAACAAAATCTTGGCTTGGGAAGGCGCGTTGCCTTGGCATGTTTCCTGGGACTGAGTGACTTATGATGCTGTGCTGTAAGTGGGGGGAGGATTCCTTCTCCTTGTTTTAGAGGAGGTGGGTCACACTCGCACACTCGTCTGGAGTCCAAACTTCCTCGGAGGCTTTTTCTTCCCCCTTTTTTTAATGACATCAGCCAGGACTTGATGTTACTATTTTAAAAACAAAAGGAGGGGACAGCCCCCCCACTTCCCTCCTGCTCTCTGCCAAAAGGAGAACAAAGAACAGCTAAAGCGCACAAGTTCTGGCACTCAGCTTGGAAATAAAAACATTCATCCTCATGTCAGGTAAGGAACTGCCCGACCTCCCTGCCAAAGCAAGCAAGAAAGGCGGCAGAGCAAACCCGTGGCGTGGAGGAGCCTGGGTGAAGGGGATGCCCGGTGTCACCCTGTGCTTGGACAGCTGCTTGCCAAACTCCTGCGCTGCTGTACCGGTGCCAGGGCACGGCAGGACGCTCCCAGCCACAGCAGTCATCCAGGGAAGGGTCACACTGTTCCTTCCGGGCTGGGAGGTGGGGAAGAACCTTTCTTCTTCCCCTTTCCCACCTCTGATCCCCGTCGTGCGGGCAGCCCCTGCATCTTCATGCGATGTGTCTCCCCTTCTCAGCTGGGCTGGTGCACGGCTCAGGGGTAACCCGATGTAATTTCCACAGTTTTTAGACATTAACATCTTTGTCTGGCTTCTTCCACGCTATTTAGACATGTCAGCAGTTCCCATCATGGATTCCTGTGCCATGAGTTCACCCCCGACAAGCATCCAAACTGCAAGTTGGGGCTGCTGGCTCTTCCCTGCCTGTCTGTGAAGTGTTACTGGAACAGGAGACGGTTCTCCAAACACAAGAAAGAGATTACTTGGGCTTTCTGGAAAGCTCCCTCCCATGCCTTCAGAGCAGAGCAAATGAGGATAATTTATCTGTGGGCTTCCGGCTGAACCCAGTAGCTCAGAGCAGGCAGGACTATGCCGTCTGTTTGTCCCAAGCCTGCAAGAAGGCATTTTTCCATTGTTGCTGTTCTATATTGTTCCCCTGATTTGTTTGCACCATCACCTTCTGGGGCCGAGATAAGAGGTTGTCCCCCTCCCTTTTACCGGCGACATGTTCCCCAGAACAATCCAGGGAAAAACTCTCTCAGGAAAGAGCCTTCAAAGGAGGCTTTCATATGTCCGATGCAGCCCTCGTTACAGTCATGTAAATAGTTCCGTGCAGTCTGTCTGATGAGAAACACAACATGTCAGAAGGGAATTGTTCTCTAAAACGCAGTTACGGATGGGCCAAAGCAGGCGCATCAGCTGCCCGCAGGTTGCCAGCTTAATGGACAAAGCAGCTGCCTTTCAGTGGGGAACAAAAGCCAGGCAGCGAGCCTGTGCGCGCTTGTGCGAGCGTCTCTTGTTCCCCACAGGAGCTGAGGTTGAGTTTTGTGGCCGGGTAGAAATCCTGGGCTCTCTTCCCCCGCTCCATCTGCCATGATCTAATGCGGTACCCGCGGATGGGTTAATGTCCCGGCTGCTTCTGCAGGAGGATGTGGGGAGCAGAGACAAGGTAATGCGGACGGCTGAGCCCGCTGCAGCAGGAGCGGCCAGCTGGAACAACACCGTAACGCCAGCCATTTTAGTGGAGTTACTCGTGATTTTTGAATGTAGAGCTCAGTGGCTCTGGCTTGGCACAGGGCAATGGGAAAAGAGCAGATTCTCTGTTCGCTTCCATCCTGTGCTGGCTCCGGTGCCTCCTCCCTTGTCCAAAACAGCTGCGTGCTGCCTGAAGTGACTTTATGGACAGCAGAAGCTTAAAACATTGCATTCACCTTCATGTTCTTTTGTTTCCCTTAGAGCAAATCATGGCGGAAGATCAAGAATATGGTGCACTGGTCCCCATTTGTGATGTCTTTCAAGAAGAAGTACCCTTGGATCCAACTAGCGGGACACGCAGGTATGGAGCATGAGGAGGGGCAGAGAGGTGGGAAGACAGTCTTTGTTACCTCACACTAATGAGCTTTGCTGGCCAGAATTGCTTCTGACTGCTGCATGAATGTCACAGTTTTCAGCTCCCACATGTCTAGCCCAGGAGAGTGACTTACTTAAATGCTAGGGAGGGTGATGTGAAGGTGCAGTCCTCTCGCTTTCAGTCTCCCAGGGCCAGCAGGTATTACTGTCACTTCCCTCTCAAGCAGCAGAAAGATGAGTCCTTTGGGTGAGTCCCAAGCCCTCTTGCTGATCCACAGCAAAGCAGGTGATGCTGCCCAGTACCAAGATGCCCCACGTGTGAGCCTAGAGACAAAGGTGTGAACCTACCATGAAGCACACAGAGGCTGTGAAGCAAAAGTTTTGCGTGCTGCAGGGCAGGTCTCTGTGCTGTTTAAGGTGTGACACTGCTGGTCATAAACCTCTAACAGTACATGTGAATCTGGTATCCCGAGCTTGTCAGTCGCAGCCTACAGGGATTCTTTTGGGTGCAGGCATAAATGGAGATGCTTCCAAGGTGTTGGGCTGCCCTTCTTGTTTTGGGAAGGCACAGCATCATCCCCCATCCAAAGCAAGTGCCAGGTTGTCTCTTGTCACCCTCAGGTAGTTTCAAGGCAGCGGCCAACGGCAGGATCCTGAAGAAGCACTGTGAATCGGAGCAGCGCTGCCTCGATCGCCTGATGAACGATGTCCTGAAGCCCTATGTTCCTGCCTACCATGGTGATGTTGTGAAGGACGGGGAGCGATACAACCAGATGGAAGATCTACTGGCTGAATTTGATTCCCCCTGCGTTATGGACTGCAAAATGGGGGTCAGGTGAGTGGCTCTGGGGACGTTGTTTGAATTTTAAGATGGGATACTCAAAGAAAATGCATGTCCTAGGTAAAAGCCTCTGAAACACAGAAGGGAGAACACCAGGGTCACCTGTCCTCAGGGAAATCTAAGTCAACAGTTTGAGGAGAAAGCCATGGGGAAGCCTGGGTACAGGAAAGACACACCAAGTTCTTTTCTTCTCAGTTTGTTGACTGTCATGTGTGCTGGGCAAGTGGTTTGGTGCAGTGGAGGGGAGAGCACTCTGCTTGGGTTTGGGTAAACCAGAATGGCACAGTAGCTTTTAGGAAGATGGCAGCCTGCCTCTGCTCTGCTGTTAGAGGACACAGCCAAGAGGCAGGGAGCATAAGGTGTGGAAGATCCTGCCCAGGGTGCCAGAGGGGTAAAATAAAGACACTTGAATGGCACAGCTCTGGGGAGCAAGAAACTTTCCCTCTGCTCACCCTCTGCTCCCATGGGCGCTTGAGGGATAAAATCTGTGAGCAAAGTAGTTTAGTGTCTTTCATGCAAAGTTCTTGAAACATTTCCTAGCAGATGAGCAACATTACCCGTGTCCTCCTTGAGAACCATCTGCAGATACGCCAAGATCCCAGGCTGCAGCCATGTGACCAGCAGCAGCTTTTGAGCTAGTGGTGCCATAGCTGGCAAGGGGTGTCCCAGAGAAAATGTGAGCAGGGCTGGTAACCCCACGCAGCTGGCAGTTTTGGAACAACCTCAGGCCACCTCTTGGCCCTGGATCTGTTGTGGGCTGGTTGAGAACCTCCTCAGAGGCTAAGGTACAGCCTAGACACAGTGGAGACGCTTGCGCTGCTGGAAAAGCTGATGCTTTCTGTGGGAGGGAGGAATCTTTTTTTTCCCCCCTCCTGAACACCCGATGTGAAACTCAAACTGGCGTGTCAGGCTGTCGGCAGGGAAGACACAAGGAATACTTTCCACTGGAGAGGTGGAGAGAAGGACAAGGGGGCCCCAGCGCAGCCACGTGGCCTTGGCTGGCACGCACCATGCTGTCATGGGAAGGAGACAGGACCCACTCTGGTCCCAGAGATGACAGCCACCAGAAGAAGACTTGCCTGGATGCTTCTCCAACTGTCTCTGGGAGGAGGAAAACCTCCTGAGTTTTCAGACCTGAAAGGCAGAGCAGCAACAGGGCAAATGTGCTGGGCATCATCATCATTAAATATGTTGCTGTGGAAGGAGCTGGTGAGGGAAGTTGAATCAGGCTAATGCTGGGGAGTGCGGCATCCCCATGGCTTGGCAGGAGAGGCTCTGCAAGATAAACTAAACCTCAGGGCTGTTAAACCTGTCCTCTGAGCCAGCAGCTTGCTGCAGGCAGATACGGGTTTGGTTTTTTCCCTGACAACCTGGCTTGAGGATGAGGCAACCTCCTCCAGTCACCCCTTAAAAAAAACTTGGTCTTTCTTAAGCCCTGGTGATGGTTCAAGCCTGGAGCAATGCAGGGGGACCAAATTGTAGACATAAACATTCTGCCATTCTCATCAGAAGGAAATGTAGTTTTCTGAGCAGCATGAGCAGCACTTCTGGGCACGCCACTGCTTTATTCTGCTATTTTCTTCTGTCTGCCCAAAAATCATAGCTTTGGTGATCTCAGCTGGAGCTTTTCACTGTTTTTGTCTGCAGTGATTTTCAAAGGGGCTTGTGCCCTGGGGACATCTGCTCGGTGATCAGTGATCAAGCGCCTGCCCAACTAAAGACACCAGTCTGCCTCACTAAGCCTTTGGGAAACAGGAACACCATCCCATGTAGTCTGCCTAGCATCCTCCTTGTGCATTTTGCTTGGTTCCGGAGGTGAACATCATGCGCATTCCTGAGATTTGGGCACAAGGGACATAGTGAGAGGGCACAGTCCCTCTGCAGAGCTGGGCATGGCTAGTGGGAGGTGTAGAGCTGTTTGGATTTGGGGGGGGAAGGAGATGACAGACGGGGTCATTCCTGTGTCATTTTGCTGAGACAGCCCACGCAGCTTGGCAAGTTGTTTGGAGAGAGCCTGGGCACTTGCTGGGCTGAGCTAGGGCAGTTTTGGGAGCCACAGGAGTTAACATAGTGGTTTATTACTGCTGCAGGAAGTACTATTTTGTGGATGATGTTTTTCTGCATGCCAGAGTGCAGAAGTCCACCACCGATGTGCTCTATACTGGGCAAAATCATCGTCAGCAAAACATCCCTGTGTGAAAACACCCTGTGTAGCAGCTTCTGAGGCACAACCCTCGCCATGCACAGAGCAAGGGGATAGGAAAGCACAGTGGAAGCACAGGAGCAGCAGCCACCCACCTCCTTCTGTCACCTCCTTCCCTCCAAATCCAAATTGCTCTACACCTCCCACTAGCGATGCCCAGCTCTGCAGAGGGGCAGGGGGGAGCAACAGCAACCCTCCTCTTGCCTTCAATTCGGCCAGGTCCCAGAGTACGTGGGCAGTTTCCTGGGCACATCTTGAAAGCCATGTTGAGTTTGTGAGAGCCACTAAGTCACTGCTAATGTTTGCTTAGCATCAGGGGACAGGCTTCCCATGACCCCCAGGGGTGGAAGGGTGAGGCTGCCAGTGGGGCAGCAGCAATACCACCCTTGGGCACCTGTGAGAAATAACCTCCCTTGTTATTGCCAAACTGGTTGTGGCTCCTTGATGAACTGAAAAGATACCAGATGTTGATGATGGGGCACTAATTAAATCAGGATCCATTCAACTCACAATGAAGCTTGTTCTGTTATTTCCTGTGATTCCCTACTCCATAGGGATCAGCTGTCCTGGATAGGCCAGATTTCTGGGGCGAGGGTGGTCTGTGGGTATGTGGCACCTCATGTGGTGGCCCTGCTAATGTTCCCCCATCACTCCTTGCAGGACATACTTGGAGGAGGAGCTGATAAAGGCACGGAAAAAGCCAAGCCTGAGGAAGGACATGTACCAGAAGATGATTGAGGTGGACCCTGACGCCCCCACTGAGGAGGAGAACGTGCTGCGGGCAGTAACCAAGCCCCGCTACATGCAGTGGAGGGAGACCATCAGCTCAACTGCCACGCTGGGCTTCAGGATCGAGGGGATAAAGGTGAGGCTGCTCCAGGTGTGCAGAGCAGGGGGAACAGCTGCTGCAAGTGTTCGGTAACCAAACGCGCTCACAGAGGCACGTGCATGGCAGGCTGGTGGCAAGACCATGCCATTTCAGGACATCCCCAGTCCCTGCAGCCAAACCACCCTTGTCAGGCACCAGGCCCTGGGGCAGCAGCACAGCTGAGCTCAGGGTGTCAATGCAAGAGGACAGTTTTAGCCATAATCTCATTAAATCAGCCGCTTGGTTGATTTCCATGAGTGCGAAATGCAAAGTACTGTCCTCCAACTTGAAGACTCAAATTAGTTGTTTGCTTTTGGTACTGCTGTGCCACTCGGCTGAGCCGTTAATCCAAATCCCAGTTTGAACGTGTGCCGGTCTGCGGTTGGAGCCATGAGTTCAGTTGCAGTCGGTGAGGAGGCTGTATTTGCATCCCTGCCCAGGAAAATTTAGCAGCTGAGCACTATGAAATGGGGCAGACACAAGCAGCAGGAGCAGCACTTCCTGCTGGCACCTGCATGCATGTGTAACCTACTGACTGCACTTGCTCAGAGCAGCACTCCCCTTTCTGGCGTTGCCTGCTGGGATGCTTTTGTGTCCTCATTAGATTTTTCTCCTTGGCAAGCCGACTTTGTGGCAAGAGAGATGTCTGGGATGGCACTTGAAACAGATTTAGGTCTGTAACCACAGAGGAGTTGTGTCAGTGATAGAAGACCTGTGTGAACATTAGCAATGGCATGTACCTTTTGATAGCCAGCCAACATGAGTTAAAGGTAATACCATGCTTGAGCTAGGGGTTTCATTGCATGCCTGGGCATGGCATTGGCGTGGCAGCCAAGGGAAGCTCAGTTAATTTGTGCCTGCAGGAATTCAGGTTTGGGGCACTGCTGGGGGCCCAGGCGGTAGCTCAGGGCGGCCACCTGCTCCTAGTGGAAACGGTGAGTCAACTTCTACATGTGTCTTGGTTGGAGGAGTTTCATTCTCTTGATCACAGATTGTTTTTCTCCTCTCTGAGTCAGGTGGGATTGTCCCAGAATCTCGCCTCTGGATCTCTGTGGCCTTAAACTCCTGCACCTCTCCTGGCTGGAGGTAGTGGTGTTAAAATGATAGAAAAAGAAGTCGTTCCCTGAAAAAGCCTTTACACCAGATTTTTATAGACTTTCTTGGTAGTGTTCACCTTCACCTTACTGCTCAAACAGCAAACAAATGCAGATGTTAGACCACAGGTTTAGAAGGTGATCAGCAGCAGTGATCAGTCACTCAGAGCCGCTACTGCCGATTACCCGCATACCTGACCGCCAGTGGGAAGGGACTTGCCTGTCCCTGGGCTATGAGAAGCCCAGCTGAGCATGTTGCACACAGGGAGAAGGGCACTTTCTTCATTCAGCTATTTCTTGGCCAGCAGAGGACAGTGCATTTATCCTTAACTCAACCACTCTCAGAAACCCAAGGAGCAGCCCTTGGGCTGAACCCCTTCAGGAGATTTGTGGCAAACAACATGAGGCACCCCTGCCTGTCCTGTGCCCCTGCCTGGGATGCTGCCAGTCATACTCACTCACACCAGCTTTCTGCAGTGCCTGTGTTGGGTCAGGTCATTTGCCTGCTCACACAGCTCTTCCCTGGCCTTCTCAGCTCTCCCAAACACCCTTTTCTGCTATATGGGTATTTGCAGGTACACTGGGAGCTGCTCTGGTTCCGGACAACCCTTTGCCTAGTTCCCATTGCTGCTGTTTTGCTGGAGCTTATTATAAAACTGAGGCTATATAAAAAAAAGGATTGGGCCAGTTGGGACCAAAGCTCCTATGCACTGTTTCTTCTCCCTGCTCTCTTGCTATAATCAGGAATATTGGTCTATTTATAGTCCAACATGATATATCCTTGGCCTCCAGCGGTGCTTCTTAGCCTGTGATCTGGGGACGTTTAGGGAGATTTACGGCAAAAGCAGGTCATATGTGAACCACTTGAGATGAAAGATGTAAAAAAAACCCCAACAAACAAAATCATATTCCCACAGAGGCCAAAAACACTGTGGAGGAAAATAAAAGCCATAAAGGAGTGGTCAGAGTTGCAGTTCTGTTTTAGCTGACCATAAGGGAGCTGTTGTGCGATGTGAGCAGTGGAATTTTTTCAGAGGTGAGGCAGCCCTTTAATTGAAATAGGTTGAGTAGTGCTGGCCTCCAGGAGTAATCCTGCTGCTGCTAGGGGCTGACTAATTTGATCAAGGCTTTAATTACTCTAATTCTCCTTAAATCCCTCAACTTCTGGATTATTTTCCCCCAAGCTAAAGCATTAACAGTTCATGCTGGTTCCCAGCTGGCTTTTTTTTTCCAGCAGGGCTGTAGAGCTGGTCATGCTGTGCCGTATCCCTCTATTTGCCCTATTTCTGAAGTCGAGTCTCCTCATTAAGGAAAGCTCCTTTGGTGCCCTGAGCTGCTACTGAGCCCTCCAAGGAAATTTCAGGAAAAGATTATTTAATGACAACTCTCCCCATGTTTTCTTCTCTGCTGTGGATGCTTCCCTGGGAAGAGCAGGGGTGAACCTGCCCTGCCCCCTTGCTTATGACTGGAGGCTGATACAGGAGAGCACCTTAGAAGGGCAGGATATGGCCCTGGGCACAAGGGCTGGAGGGGGTACAGGGGAAGGAGAGAAGCAGCGGTAGCCTTTGGGACAGTGTGGGCAGGTGAAGTGAACAGGGTTGGGAATGATGATGAGGACCCTTTCCTGGCTGAGCTTTATGCTTTCCCAGGTGGCCTTGAGGATGCAGTTCTTCCACTTTAACATGGAAATTTTCCTCTGCAAAAGGAGATAATGACACTCTTCTAACTTTCCGGAGTAGCTTGAAACTGTTAGAAACAGTAGCTCTTAATAAAATTACCATGCTAAAAGTAATCCAAGTTATCCCTGCTGAAGCTTATATTGGAGCTCACTCCAAGAAGTTTTGCTCCTAAGTTCCTGCCCTGGTCTAAGAGTCACTTACCATTGCCTGCAGCAAGGCCATGGTGGGACACTATTCCCTGGGGCTAGGACACTTGTGGGGTCTCAGAACCAGCCCTGAAAGCCCTCTCCTGACTTTCCCAACCCAGGCATCTCACGAGCCCCATCCAGGTCCAGGCACGGTGCTAGAAGGAGAGCTGGCTGATCCGAAACCTGCCTCGGTGACGCCAGCATAAGCTGGAATCACTGGCGGGGTGGAGGTTGCGATAGCCCTTATCAGCCCCCCTCACATTTCTGATGTGTGGAAGCCAGCCCCCTCGGGGCTTGGACACCTGTAAATGTTGTGGCAGTTGTCAGCCCCATGGCAGCAGCGTCTGGCCAGGCAAGGAAACCGCGGGAGGCAGGTAATTATGGGAGCAGCACTATGGATAGTCTGTTTGGCTTCCCTGAAGCCTGGATTGCCTTATCTGAAAGGCCATCTGTGGTTTTAATTTATTTTTAGGAGCACTTACAAGTCCATCTCCTTTCTTGGATGCTTTGCGGAAAGTTGTGCTCTTTACATGTGAAATTAGTGCCGTGGCACTTCTCCAAATCGATATCTATCATCCCCTGGGGAGAGGGTGGGTTGATTTCTGAATCGCCACGTCAGAGCTCGTGTGATGGGCATATAGCGGCGTAACGCCCTTCCCCTCTACGTCACACACGTGCCACCAGAGCATCCTTGGCGAGGCCTCCTGCCTGTGCTGCTGCAGCCTGCTGCCTCATGAGACCCAGAGACAAGTAGAGAGCCCGGCTCCACTTGGTCCATCAGCAGGATGGCTGGTACAGCAGGGAGGTCTCCAGCAAGAAGGTTGTCCCAGGCCTTTGCTGATGCAGGCTCTGCCAGCCATTCTGCTCTTATCCCCTCCGGCAGCACCGGTGCGGGGGCAAAATATGGGCCAGGTTGGGTCCAGGGTGGTTTGAGTCTGGGTGCATCAATGGCATGCCATGCAAACAAAAGTTTTTCCTGGAGACTTAAGGCCTTTCACACGTTGCTTTCATTATTGCCTTTGTTAGTGCTTGCACAAAATGCAAGCTGAAAGTTGGAAGTGCACCGCAGTGATTCCTCCCAAACTGCCCATCACATGTGGGTTTGGTGCTGGGCTCACCTTGCCCAGCTCTCTGCAGCCTGGGTGCTCAGCTTTTGCCCCAGCTGGACTGGCCACCATGCCCAAGGCCATCCCTCAGTCTAGAGGAATGCACATGGCCCCAACCTGGGGCACATCCATGGATGTGTCCCAAAGCCCTGACACAGGGCACATAAATCTCTAAGGCAGGTGATTTCATTGTGGTCTCTTCCTTCCCCAGCCTCTGCTCTGCTTCTTCATCCTTACTTCATCTTCCCCAGCCCACAGGATGTCTTTCTGGCCTCTGTCCCTTCACTCCATTGTGTGCTGTCCAGGATGGAGCTCTGCAAGTGGAGTTGTGAGCAAGAGCATGTGTGGTTTAAAATAGCCCCAGTATCCAGGAAGCGAGCTCTGCCTTCCCGGCCTGCAGCCACTCCAGGCAGTGAAACGTGATGATCTAAAACTCAGAGCCCCAGCAGTAGTGGGGAAATGGTGAGCGACCTACAAAGCTGCCCAGAGGTTCAGCTGGGAGCCTCTGGGTCAGGGCTGTGTGCCATCCCCACGTCAGACCAAGCCATGCCAGCCCTGTGGTGGGCCAAGCATGGATGCGCCTCTGGGGAAGAGGCGGAGGAGAGCACACAGCTGCTCACTGCATCTTGGGGTCAGGCTGCTGCTTTTGAGGGTTTGCGATCCATGGGCTGCCAAAGGACTAGCGAGGCAAGACAGCTGTGGGGCTTGCTCCTGGCCTTCATCTCCTTGCTTCAGTGGTTTGTGGAGGACTCTGTGCTGAAGGGGTTTTGTGCCTGTTTCTGAGATGTTGCCTCCATCCACACTAAGCTGTGTCCTGCCATGGTCATTCTCTGCTTTCCTTCCCAAGCAGGGGTGCAGCCCAAGGCTCGTATCCTCATCTGTGATCTGCAGCAGCAGTGATAGGAAGCCATTTGGGCATAGAGTGGCCAGACACAGGTGGTCTCCAGCCACTGGTGGGCATTGAGTGCCTGCTCCGTGAGGGCATTGATTGCCCTCACACTCCGTTGAGGGCTCGTCCACATTGTTAGTGACCTCAGCAAGTACATAATGGTGGAGACTTGCCATTTGCATTAGGGGGCAAAGCAAATGGAGCTGTGGGATTGTTTGGGATGTGCAAGGTGGAGAGCTGCTACCTCTCCTCGCCCTTCCTCCACAGACAGGTCCTTCAGCTGCCAAAAAGAGCTGGTTGCATCTTACTCAGGGACATGTATGGCTGCTGAAACACCCATCCTTGCCCCAGCTCCCTCCATCCCCATCCCATTCATCACTTTCCTTTCTTTTCAAGAAAGAGGATGGCACTGTGAACCGGGACTTCAAGAAGACACGGACAAAGGAACAAGTCACCGAGGCCTTCAGGGAGTTCACCAGAGGAAACCGCAATGTTTTGGTGAGTGGAGGATGCTGAGGGAGCTGCTGGGGGAGGGATCCTTCAGAAGATGCACTGGGTTCATCAGCTCCCTGCCCTGAGGGGCTATAGCCTGAGCATCCTCTCTTAAAAAGGCATGAAAAATGGCAAAGAGAAATGCCATCCTGACACAGGATGAGGGGAGAGCAAAAGGAGACAGAGCAGAAAGAGACACATTTGTTGCAGCAGCACTGCTCAGGCCAGGACCAAGTCTGCTGAGGATGCTCGAAGGTTGGCTCCAAAACTTGCTGCAGAGGCACAGCCATGCTCTGCCCCTTTGTCCGTGGGGCTGGCAGCAGCCTCTGAGCCCCCTCTTTACCCCAGTATGTGAAGGTGCAGGCGGTGGGGCTCCCACCCTGGCAGAGCAGGCTGCCCTGTGCTCAGTCTTGCAGGATGGGTGACCAAGACATCCCTCAGCCAGGTGCCCTTTGCACGGGCAAGCTGCTGTTGGAATTTCCTGAGTTTCTCTGTGTTGCCAGGAGAATAAGATGTGTAGCTATAAACAGTTTACACTGACTGTGTCAAGTATCGTATTTAACAAAGCGCTCCCATTTTAAGCTGTACTATACAAAGCCTACATACGCAAGGCTCCAGCTGGAGCGGCCCTTGGCACTGCCTTCTTCAAACCAGCATGTTCGCTTTGACAAGAGTTACCCAGGGGTTGTTTCTGCCTCTGAAAATGAAGTTGCTTGGCTGTATTTTATCCCCAAAGAGCTTGGAGCACACTCACACCGTCGTGCCCTGGCTCTGGACGGGGCTCTTTGACCAAACTATTGCAGTACAGTGACCCCGACATCTCCCCACACGGTCCAAATGTGAAAGTTTAGATGTATTGTAGTGCCCAGATACCTGCTGTACGTGTTCCTGTGCTCGTTTTTTCTGTCCAAACTTTAAAATCAAATTACCAAAGGGGTCCCCTGAGGATGTTTAGTGCCTTCCAGCAGTGGTACCAGCTATGCAGAATTGCTGGCATGGGGTTACAGAAGCGTCTCATGATTCTTGACTGACTGAGTGATAGAATGACAGATGAGGTAAAGAGCTGACTAATTAAAAAGAGTGCAGGTGAGGGAAAAAAGCAGCCTGGCTCTGCATGCCCAACAGTGCCTGCTGAATTAGCTGTTCATTCCTCAGATGCAATGGGGAAAGTCTGCAGTAAGCACCAGTTCAGCAAAAACAAATGGTCACACTAGATTTTGGAAGCCACAGGAGCTCACAGGGTACTGTAGAGGCACCCTCTTAGGTGACAGGTCTGGAGGAGGATGCTGAGCACAGGATGGCTGAGGGACACCCCCAGCATCTCTCCATGCAAATATGGTATCACAGAGAGATTGCTGGGAGGGGTTGACTTTCCTGTCTGCCCTGTGCAGTAGTTTTTTTGTTGTCTTCCCACAGCACTAACACCTTGGGTTTTTTTTTTTGTTTTGGTTTTTTTTTTGTCATTTCAGAACAGTTACCTTAACCGGTTGAAGGGTATCCGTGCTACCCTGGAGACATCTCCATTCTTCAAGTGCCATGAGGTAATACTCATGTTTAGATAGATCTGCCTGGAAGTGCAAACAGTTATCTCAGCTTGCCCAAGGAGAGAAGAGAAGTCAAAGTCAGAGGCTCTGAATTTCTACAATTTTGAATTTATGCTTATATCCATATTTTCATACCCCTGTTTATCTAACATTTAAGTGAAAGTACAGCTGATTACTGACATTCATGCATCAAACATGGACTCAAATCCACTGAAAACCTATGTTTGTACAGATGAAAAGTGATCTAGGAGGAATCTGGGCTGCTTATAGGTTTATATGTTTGGGAAAAATCCTTAGTGTAAAAGTATAGGAGTTTTCTGGGGAGAAATGCCTGTCTGAACGCATGTCAGGTATCATTTGGCTGCCGGTTGCTACACGTGATCAAACGAGGCTTCAACATAGCCTTAAATTGCAGATATCCCAGAACTGCCATTGCTGAGCTGGTTGGGGCACCACAGTAAGGACTCTTCCCTTGGAGGGACTTTCCTCCAGAAATGAATATCCACAAAATCAACATTTTCTACAGTGAAAATTGAGTTCTGGTGGGAAAACAAAGAGGAAGCACTACCTTTTTTTGGCCATTTCAACAGGAATTGGAATGCTCCATAATTTAATTCAATAATTTTAGTGATTTAGCATCGGCAAAGACTATTTGCTATCTCATCTACTTAACAAAACATGAGAGCGCATGTCCTTGGCACATGTTGTCTGTGGCCAAAAGAGCCTCACAGGAACGCTTGACTCACAGGGAGCAGGATCCACAACTCCAAGAGCCCACTGTCCCAAGAGCCACGTGAGCTGCCTTGGCCCTGCTCACGGAGGGTCCTGCTGGGAGCCAGAGGCAGATGGGGTCATGCCTCCCGACAGCAGCGCCTGGAAGGCAATTGGAAGGGAAATGTCAAAACCAAGGGTTTCAGGTCAGTTCAACATGGGAAACAAAATGCTCCCTGAAACCAAGTTTTCATTCAAATACACAGAAACAAAACAGCCTTTCAAGGAGGTTTTTGAAAGGAGTTTTCACTCCTTAAAAATGAAAAAACGGCAGCTTTGACTTTCTGTCCCACTTTAAGAAGAAGCACAGCAGAAGGTCTGCCAAGTTCTGCGTGTTCCTCCACGGGGCCCACACTGGGAAGGGTTCCTCCAAGGAGCTGCAGGAGAATTCAGTGGCCCAGGACAGGCAAGCAAAGAACGTCCTTAAAGTTAAAATGTACTGTCTGGGCCAAGAGAGAGCTATAAGAGCTTAGGAGGAGAAGAGCTAAAGATAAGCATTTCTGAACAATAATACAAATATTGGACATTTTCCCAATGCACTGAAGGAGGAAGTCTCCTCAAAAATGTAAATTCATAATAGCTTTTGCAAACAGTACAGGCTTCCCGTTCAAAACCCTTTTCTACAGGCAAACCTCAAACTAAACCCTGCTGATAGCACCGGGGTGGGAGTCCCCAGTAGCATTTAGTGCTGCTGCTTTGGAGGGCTGACACCAGCTGGGTGTCCCTAGGGTTGCGCTCCTCCACCTCTCTGCACGGCTTACAGGGCACTCCTGGCTCTCAGCACACTGCATCCTCTCTGCTAACAGACATTACTTTCTGGACACCAGGGTCCCTGTGAAACAAGGGTAAGCAAGCTGATAATCCACCAATTCATGCACACCAGACATACTTAGGAAAGCAACCTTAATTTGGGACATCTCCGGAGCATGCCCATTGATGCTTTTCTGTAGTACCACTTGCTAAAACCTTCTGTCTGGAGGAGCAGATTCAGCGGAAGAGCATGATGGCAAATGGCCTGACATCAATAGGTGATCCCCAAGCATTGGGAAGCCACAGTGGAGCTGCTGTTGAGCAGCAGCCTGGCTGGGACTGTGAGCCGGGATGGGCCAGGGGGCTGAGCTGGAGGTAGCCACCTACTGAGCATCCCTCTGCTTCATGGATGGTGAGCATTGGGCTCATGGGGTCTCATCCCACTGCAACAGGCCTTAAGACTTCTACTGTCAGAGACGATGTGCTTCACCTTCCCAAATGCAACCACAGGCTTCCCCAAGCTTGCCCAGGCCAATACTTGCTGCAGGATTTTGCCAAAGGCCAATCAGGATATGAAAGAAACTTTCAAAGCAGGTGCAGCCAAGTGAACTCATGGAAAAGGAAATTCATGTACATGCACCTCTGTAACTCTCATCCCCAGAGTGCTGTGAAAGCCAGGAGGATAGTATAAGGGGAATCTGTGTGCAGTTGGATGGTGTTTAAGGCAGGAGACAGCACATTGCAAGTAACTTGTGCTTAGAGTGTACCCATCCCTGCAGTGATGTCTGCAGGACTGGTGAGTGTGAATAGCACCAGTTGGTCACAAAGAACCGGCCTTGGAAAAAATACCCATCTGAAGGCTGAGACAAGTCATCTCATTCCTTCCCTGGGGACCTTGATGCAGTTTCCAAAACGACATCTCAATCTTTCATGACCATGTTTTTCTGATCCTCTCCTTCTACCAAGAGCTGAGATCTGTACAAGTAAATCAGCTTGTCTGAACACCCCATTTGCATGTGCAAACACAGCCAACAACACACAGAGCTTGCTTTGGCTTATGCAAAATCTCAGCAGCGTCTCTTGCAAATGCAGCTTGAGATAAGGTGTCTGAAATCCCCAAAGCTGGCTGAGAATGAGCGATAGGAGCACCACTAACTGGTCTCTCCTCTCCACAGGTAATCGGGAGCTCCCTCCTCTTCATTCACGACAAGAAGGAACAGGCCAAAGTCTGGATGATTGACTTTGGGAAAACCACCCCGCTGCCAGAGGGACAAGTTCTCCAGCACAATGTGCCCTGGGTGGAAGGGAACAGAGAGGATGGCTACCTCTGGGGGCTGGACAACCTCATTCAGATCCTGACAGAGTTGTCCCAGAGCGAAGACTTGCATTAAAGCCACGCGTCCGACTCTGCCACTACCCACAACCTGTCCCCAACTGACTTCTGAACTGCACTACAAGACACTTTCCAGCCCTCACCCTTCCCATTTGAAAGCTATACTCTCCCTATTTAATGTGTTTTTGTTGTGGTTTTTTTTAGGTTGTCTTGGGTTTTTTTTTTCCCCTCTCCATGTAAATAGAGAGCTAACACGCCAGAACAAAAGCTGAACTTGATCCCTTGGCTTCGCAGAGTCATTGGGAGCATGTGGCCATGCCAGCCAGAGGAGTTGCTTAGGCAAGACCGTGCTTTGCCTATTGCGCTTTTGTCTCTTGTGCAGCCTGATTTTAAGAGGGCTAGCAGAGGAAGGAGCCCCTCCCTGCACTGGGATCAGTAGCTTCATCCTGAAAACACTCAGTGACCCTCTGGCAGCCAGGGAGCATGAGCAAGGCCTGGAGATGGCAAAGGATACTGGGGTGGGAGCCCTTCAGTTATCTTTGCCAGCATCTTTCAGCCTAGGGAACTGCCTGGGCTGAGTCCTGAGGAGATGCTAGAAGGGAAGATTTGGGTTGGGGTTTTTTTGTGTCCAAGACAGCCCAGAAAGGTTGCTCAGTTATTTTCAGGTAACACTGGAGGGTGAGAGTTTCCCCTCTGCTGCAGGACCATGTGGTTGGGCACAGGTATTTACCATGGCCAGGTGCTTCCCACCCACATCTCCCATGCTGGGTGTGCTGGCGTGGTGGGTAACACTATGAGCTCCTCTCTAGAGACCCAGCTCCCCTGCTAGGAGCTGCTTCCAGCTCTCCTTAGCTAGGATCTCCAGCACTCCATGGGGCATAAAGAATTTGGACAGGGCTGGGGGAGAGAAAAATAACTTACAAGGGACTACTATGAGACCTAAGGTAGCCATCCAGGTCAGTCAGTCTCTTTGGCAGCAGCCAAGCACGTGCGTAGGGGTAGTGCCGCCAATGCCTTCACCTGGCCTAGGGTGACCCTCCTGCCTGGAGCATCCCTATAATTTTTATCAGCATCAGGCAAAGGGTTACAGCAACAGAGCAGCTTTGAGGCAGTCAGCCGGGTTAGCCGGCTGGTGAAGCGGAGTTGGGGTCAGGCATCCCCACACCTTTTTTCCTCACAGAGCTGGCAGACTCTGCCGCTGGCTTCCCAGCCCGCTCGGGCTGCGCGTACGGCCTCTGCGCTCCTGCTCCTGTGAAAACACCCAGTTCCCTATTTAGGGCGGAGGCTATTTTTTAACTTCCTGGAACATTTGAACCAAGCGGCTCGCTCGCGGCAGAGCTGGCTTGCTAAAGGTCAGCCATTGAGAGGACGGCGGGGAGGGGAAGCTGCAGGGCAAGCCAGGGAGTCCCTCGTGGTAAGGACAGAAGGAGCATGCAGCACAAGGAGGCGGTGCAGGAACTTGGCAGCCTCAGATCCCTCACCTGCTCCATCCCCAAACCCCACCTTCTCATCTCTCACTCTGGGAGACCCTCTGCCATCATTCAGTGGGTCCAGCATCCTTGGTGGGGGACGTCTTCTTCTGGCAGCAATAAGGAGGAGGAGTTGGCCATTGAGCCGTCTACAGCCATGCCCCAGCCTCTTTCCCAAGGACTGAAGTCTCCTAAGGTTTTTCTCAGTTCATATCTCACCAGACAGATGTCTTTATCTCATCTGATGCCATTGTAAATGGTTGCACTGTTATAGCTCCTTGTCAGGCTTTCTAGAATAGCCCATGTGGAAGTGCCTTATAGACTTGCCTCTGTTCCATTAGTGTCATGGAAATAAGGTTGGGGTTTTTTAAGTTATATTTATTTTCATCCCATTTTAGTAGCAGAAAACACTAAAACTTAATGCATGGAATCCCTCTTTTGGTTTTTTTGTGTTGTTTTTTTTTTTTAAACTGTGTTATTAGTTTTTAAACCATCCCTTTTCCAGCTTTGGAGAAAGGGTGTGAACAGATATGCATAGATATGTACCACTTATTGCTGTATTTTAGCTTCGAGCTGCTCTTATATATGTATATTATTTTTTAAGCCTGTTTATAAACCAGATTCCTTGCTTTGTGGCTTCAGAAGAAGCAGATTGTTCCTCTCAGATGTCTTATGCCTTTCTGGAGGCTGGAACGGTTGCTGTGAGGGATTTTCCCCGCTCCCACCACCCCTCTCGGTCATTGGGTAATACAGAAAAAAAATCCAAACTGATCTGAAACACCAACGCACAGTGCCTGTAAAAAAATCCTGTAACTTTGCAAATAAAGGCATATGGGAAGCATTCGCCTGGTGTACGGTCTGTGTCCGCCCTGCACAGCTTGTGGCAGCCTGGGAACAACCCAGGAGCCGTCTTTTTGTGTCCCAGGTTGGTTGGGGGTACCCCTGGGAGAGGCCTGAGTTCCTCCATCCCCCTTCTGTAGAGAAGCTCACCACAAGTGGCTCCACACCATGAAGTTTTTTGGTCTTTCTCTTTTTTGCTATCACTACGTTGTGGCTCCCACTGAGCGGTTTCCGAGTGCCATCCTGTGATTTCTGCACGTGAGAATGGATTTCTGCACTCAAGAGAAGGTATCTGAGCTGTCTGGCACAGCCACACGCTTCCCCTGCTCCTCTCCCTCTCAGCCTCACCATGGGCAGTGCTTGGGACCAAAGGCCACCAAAAAAACCCCAGATTGGTTTTGCACTGAAGGAGAAATCAAGTTGTAGAACCTGAAGGCAGCTCCAGTCTCTCCTCCTGGCTGTTCATGCAAGCACAGGGCAACAGGAGCCTGTCCTGGGACAGATGTTGCCAAGTAGGGCAGGTGGGTTGCCCCATGGGAAAGTCAGATTTAATTCCTAGACCCCTAGGAGCAGCCTGGCCTGGTGACCAGTCCACAGCATCTCTGGGACCCATCACAGCACCTCTAAAACAAACCACAAGAGAAACTCAGTGCAGATTTTGCTTTTAGTACAAGAAAGAACTGATAGTATTACAGCTGTGGAGCTGCTCTACATGCTCCCAGTGGCCTCTTGTGGGCTGGGAGAAAGGCAGACATGTTTACTGCCTTGTGCACTTCAGCAGCTTCCTTACCAACAGCCGGAGTTCTACTTATAGCTCCAGTTCTTGGGGGCCACTCAGAGTTTGATTGGAACTTGACTCCTCTTTCTACCTGTGGGATCACTTCAGGGATTAACAGACTAAATGATTAACAAACTCAATGTAGAGAGGAAGGGTCAGCGCTTACATGAATACAATAAAGAAGACTTTAGGTGTTGCTGAGGTTTCCGCTTCCGCGGTTACAGTGCGGAGCCCCACAGCACCTCCAGCAGTGCCACAGGAATATAAAGCAGCCTGCTCAGGCAGTAGGTGGGGAGAAGGCAGCTAATTTTCTTCTTCGTTATCTAATTAGGTACTACGTGGAAGAATGAACTACCTATAAATAAGGGAGTACTTGAGGCCAGCTGGGAGTTGCAACCTCTGATAATGCAGGAGTTTGCTGTGGTGGTTGATAGAGGTCTGAGGCTTGTGTGGTGAGAGGTGTTAGCAGCACGAGCTGGTGGGGTTTTGGGGGTGCCTGGGAAGTCCCTCAAGAGGTGTTTTCCTTTTTGCCCTGGATGATGCAGGGCAGCTATCTGCTGCCCCTTCCCCATCCAGAGGCCCTGCCCAGGGAAGGGGCTGGAGCTAGTTGCACTACCTGATAAAATAAATTACTGTGCTTAAATAAATTACTTCAGTTGCTGCCACTTAAATACTGCTGGCCATAATGGAAGGTGTGGGGAGGCTGGGAGAAACCTATGTTCTGCAAGGGAGGGTTTTCTTATGCTGAGGTGTGAAGTGATGAAATGCTGCAATTTTGGGGCTGGTGCTGCCAGCAAGGGGCTTTTCCCCTGGAGAGCTGTCCCTGGGGGCCTGGTGAGCCTGACAGCTTGGAAATTAACAACAGCCCTTTTGGGCTGCACCCGGGGCACCATCCCCCTGCCTGCCACAGTTCTGCCATGGGTACTGGTGTGGCCTGGGCGGGGTGGGGAAGGGGAACTGCCAGGGTGAGAAAGCATTTGCCTTTGCATTTCACCCCAGGACCGTGGGGTTTGTGTGGTGGGGGAAACATGGGGGCACCATGGCAGGGGTGGCTTTGCAGGGGAGGTGCTAGGATGGACAAATAGCATATGGGGGGTGGGGGGGGAGCT